>SNQJ01S0074415.1:36519-58128 GCA_010110895.2 Picea sitchensis
CATTCATCGACCTTTTTCACAAGGTCCATTCACATCACACATTCACATTTTTGAGTTTGCCACAATTCTTGGCCAGTATAGTTAATTTTACAAACTGGGGGAAACAGGGTGTTACAATTCCCTCCCCCTTAAAGGAAAATTGTCCTTGATGTTCTTATCTATCAACATGACATGCATGTACAGAAGTAAACAAAATCGGATATGCCTATCTCATGGCATCCTCCATTTCCCATGAAGCCTCATCTGGGCCAAAATGTCTCCACTGCACCTTGACCTATGCAATGGTTCAGTTCCGGAGTGGGGTTTCGTTTCTGTCTAGTATGCACTGAGGTTCTGGTAGAAATTATCCCTCCAGTTCCACCTAGATCATAGACCAGTCAATTATATGATTAACATCATATACATATTTCTTCAATAATGAAACATGGAAAACATTATGTGATTTTACTATGGGAGGAAGTGCTAGCCTATAGGCTACATGTCCCACTCTATCTAGAACCTCAAAGGGTCCACAATACCAAGGTGCCAACTTGGCACAAGCTCCCATTTTTAGGAAACTCTTCCTAGGCCTAACTCTGAGATATACATGGTCTCCCGTTTTGAACTCTGTTAGAGTTCTCTTTTGGTCAGCATAACTTTTTTGTCGGTTCTGGGTGGCCTTCATGTTTCTTTTTATTTGAGTCACCTGATGTTACATTTCTTTCAACATGTTGGGTCCAAAAGAAATCCTGTTTACGGGATTACTCCAGCTGACTGGAGTGTTACATGGTCTACCATAGAGGGCTTCGAAGGGACTCATCTTCAAGGATGCTTGGTAGCCATTGTTGTAGGCGAATTCTACCAGTGGCAGGTAGTCTTCCCAGTTCCTCAGTTGATGCATTGCATGCACTCTTAGCATGTATTCAAGTATTTGGTTCACTCATTCTTTTTATCCATCAGTTTGAGGGTGATAAGCTGTGCTAAACAACAATTTGGTCTCTAAGCCAGCCATCAGTGATTTCCAAAAGTTAGAATTAAATTTCGTGTCTCTGTCATACACGATCTCTTTCGGCATACCATGCAGTCTAAATATCTCCTTCATGAATACCTGAGCAATGTCTATTTCCTTGCAAGTCAACTTGACAGGGATGAAGTGAGCAGACTTGCTCAATTTATCCACCACCACCATAATGGCGTCATTTTGTTTGTTTGAGGTTGGTAATCCAGTGATGAAATCCATGAATATGGTTTCCCATTTCCATTCTGGGATTGGTAAAGGTTGCAATAATATTATTGGGTGTCGATGTTCTGCTTTAACCTGTTGTCACTCTATGCATTTGGCTAGGTACTTGGCTATGTATTTCTTCAATCCAGGCCAATAAAATTGTTTCCTGGTGACAATGATCATTTTCTAGTCTCCTGGATGACCCAAGTAGGGTCTTTTATGTAGTTAATCTATAATGAACCTCTTCAAGTCGTCACAATCTGGGATATAAAATCTGCTTTTGTAAATGAGTGGACCTCCTTCGGTCATCTGGTAGCCTTCATATTTTACTCCGGCGGGTTCTCATTGTAGGTACATGATCACAGTCTGGACAAATGGATCTGTCTTTTGTGCATTTCCGACTCTTTCTTTGACATCTGTCTTGCATGTGCTCACCGCTACCAGGTGAATTGTTTTCATACTTCTGCTAAGGGCATCGACCACCCTATTTTCCTTACCTTTAATGTGTTTGATCTCGAAATCAAACTTGCTAAGGAGGGCCATCCACCTAGCTTGTCTAGCATTGAGCTTTGGTTGATCAAACATGTATCACAATCCACAGTGATCTGTCATAAGTACAAATTTTCTCCCCAGGAAGTAATGCCTCCACATTTTCAAGGCATGCACTATGGCAGCCAGCTCTAGATCATGGGTCACATAGTTGACTTCATGCTCATTCAATTTTCAGGATTCATAGCAGATCACACTTCCTTCCTACATAAGGACTCCTCCGAGCCCTTCCTTACAGGCATCTGTGCACACGAGGAAGTCAACTTCTGGATCGACGATCTTTAGCACGGGTGCATGGGTCATTAGATGTTTCAGGGTTTGAAATCTTTCTTCACATTTCTGTGTCCACATGAATTTTGTCCCCTTCTTCTGGAGGGCAGTGATTGGACAACCAATCTTGGAGAATCCTTTTATAAATCTCCTATAGTATCCTGCTAATCCCATAAAGGATATGATGTTCGAAATATCCTTTGGGGTAGGCCATATCATGATAGACCTGATTTTTTCAGGGTCTACCACTACTCCTTCTTCAGAGAGAACATGGCCTAAGTAATGTATTTCTTTCTGAAAGAATTCACATTTGCTGAATTTGGCATAGAGTTGATGTTCTCTTAGCACTTGCAGCACAAGTCTAAGATGCTCTTCATGATATTTTCTATTCTTGGAGTAAATTAATATATCGTCAATAAAAATAAGCACAAATTTGTCTAGGAACTTGCTGAGTACATTGTTCATCAAGCACATAAAAGTGGCAGGGGCATTGGTCAACCCAAATAGCACCACCACAAACTCATAGTGACCATACCTCATTCGGAAAGCGGTTTTATGGATGTCTTCATCCTTGATTCGGACTTGATGGTATCCCAACCTCAAATCAATCTTTGAAAAAATAGACACACCCCCCAATTGATCGAATAGGTCATCGATCCTGGGCAAGGGGTACTTGTTCTTTATGGTTACCTTATTGAGTTGCCTATAATGTATACATAGTATAAGGGTACCATCCATATTTTTCATGAACAGGACTGGTGCTCCCCACAGAGACACATTGGGTCAAATATAGCCCTTATCCATCATTTCTTTTAATTGCATCTTGAGTTCAACTAACTCGGGTGTGCTCATCCGGTAGGGTGTCCTAGACACTGGCACTACTCCTGGTGAAAGTTCTATTGAGAAGTCTATGTCTCTTCTCGGAGGTAAACCTAGTACCTCTTCTGGAAACACATCTCTGTATTCTCTCAGGATAGGGTGATTGGCAGGGCTTGGTTTGTCACCTTTGATTGTTTTCAACATCTATATTGCATATAGGGGACATACCTTTCGGCAATACTTTCTCATTTGCAGAGCTGATATTTGTCTCACCGAGACAGGTTTTCAGATCCCTTGAAGGGTTATCCTCTTCCCTTCCTTACTTACACATTCTAAGGTCTTATGGTAACAATCCAATCTGGCTTTATGGGCATCTAGCCAATTCATACCAATCAATAGATCATACGATCCCAGGGGTAATATGTTAAGGGTTGTTTGCGTGGGGAATTCACCCAACATTAATTGGGAGGCTAGTATGACCTCTGCTATCCTCCTTTTGGTGCCAGTGGCTAACTGTACCAACAATGGCTTGGTATGTTTTTGTGGCTGTAGTTTACACTTATCAACAACTTTAGGGGCTATATAAATCAAATTTGAATGAGGGGCAATTAAAACAGACACTAGATGGTTGGAAATCATACCTTCTATTTCCTCTACTGAAGCTTGGTGGTCAAATTGGTTATTATCCAAGGCTACATAAATTTGTGGCACACTCCTAGCCACATCATTGACAGTAGTAGCTTCCTGTATGTTATAAATTCTCTGACTATTCTGTTGTCGGTGTGGGCAGTCTCTCAGGAGATGTTCTTCTCCGCAACCCCATCATTTCAAAGGTTCTCTCTTTGGGTTATCAGTCTTCACTGATATGGGTCCAGAAGTTTTATTTCCGCTCAAGGAGGGAAAATTCTACTGGTGCATAATCCAGGCTGGAAAGTTCATTCTTGCGTTCTTCTTGTAGTTCTTAAATCCTGGGGATTTAATTCCCCTTTTCTGAAATCTTGAACTATTCTTCTGTTTCCATCCTTCGCAAGGTTCTTCTCAATGCCCAAACTGTTCATGACAATAGGTTTCCTTTCGAATAGTGTCTTCTAGAGTCTTTGGCTCATCAAATTCAATTCTATTATGATAGTCCTTAGGTAGTCCACTGATGAAGCGTTGCACCTTTGCCTTTTCTGCTTTTATATAGGGTACATACCTCAACAAATCGAGGAATTTGTTGACATATTCTTCTATAGTGAGTTGTCCCAGTTTGAGTTCATAAAACTCTTTATTCTTTTCGTCGAAATATTTTTCCGAAAGATACTTCTTCCGGAAGTATTTCTCAAACCGTTCCCAAGACAAGTCCTCTTCGCAAACCCCTTTCATATTCTTAAGGTCTTCCCACCAAATGGAAGCCTTTCCGTTCAAGTTGAAGGTGGCCACTTGGTCCTTCATATTTTCTGAAAAGTCATGGAGTCTGAATTACTTCTTTAGTCCAAGCAGCTAAGCCTCTTCTTCCTCTCCCTTCTTTATTTCACCATGGAAGGAGGGTGGTTTGGCCTTTCTGAATTCTTTGAATTTTGACCTTTGGAAGAATTTTTCTTCTTCTATTTTCTTCGGGGATAGGAACTGGTCCTGCTGCTATAAGAGCCCTCTGAATCACCAGCTTCCTTCTCAGAGGAATCATCCGATGCTTTTCCTTTACCTCTGGGGTGGACCTTTTTCGAGGTGCTCCTCTTAGTGTGGCCACTGATATGATCATGTTTCTGAGTTTTAGTTTCATGCTAAATTTGTCTTTGTAGATCAGATAAACTTTGTAGTAAAACTGCGTTAATTTCTGTTTGCTTTTCTTGTTCTTTCATCATCCTTTCATTGTCAGCCTTGCATCTTTGTAATTCGACCATGAGACTCCTCATAGTCTCAGCTAGATCTGGAGGGATCCCTTCTACCCTCCTTTCATCGGACTCATCGTCTCTATTGTGGGATCCTTCTCCCACTTCTTGGTGAGTCGCCATACTATGCGTTGATAATTTCCCACGGTTGATCTTCCACTTGTGTGCAAAAAGGAAAAACGCTGGTTGTTAGTCAGTATTTATATTTATTTATGGCCAGTACATAATTCATATTTTCACATGTACACACACACAATAGGGGTTTTTCATTCTTAACTTCATCTTTTGACTAGGAAGGTTAAGACAGGGCGTTACTCTTTTTAAGAGTGTTCCGAACTAAGCTTCTGCGCAACTCGTTCATGAGCCCAAGCAGGCCAAGTGTTTTAACCATGCTCTGATACCAATTTGTCACAAACCCACTACGAAAATGAAGATTTTCCACCGAATTCTCGAGGGTCAGAATCCCCGAAATACCTACGGGGGTCTTGGCATAGGCTATTTCCTTCCTTATCCATCTCCATGTGATCGTGGGTCATGACCACAGGCTGAACAAGTATGGCATTCTTTCACTCTTCACGACTCAGCACTATCAAAGCGTCGAGTCTTTCGACTCTGCAAACACTGACATGGAGAAATGCTGAACTCCGACAGGGCTAGCGAGTGGCAGGTTTCCCCCTTGGGGTCTTGTCCACATGACCATGTCCCATGTCTACGCACTTAAGCTAGCCAAGCGCTTATCAAATTTTTGCGATTCAGGGAAATGCGATGCATGACTTCCCTTTAACAATTTTCGCTACTCACAACCTCGCAGGTTGAAGCATCGATCTCTCGTGCTCTTCTTCTCCAAAATCCCGAGACGCGAAAGTCAGAAATGATTGACTTCCTCTTCACACTTTTCGTAACTCGCAACCTCGTGAGTTGGAGCATTGAGCCTTCATGCTCCTATCTCACGAATCCCCGAGATGCGAGAAGTCAACAGAGTGTTGACTCCTTTTCGGGCGACGCGTGCCCACCTGTCAATCATGTGGGCCCCACGTGATGGATGTGCCACATGTTCCCACGAGCCTTATATCTCAGCACTTCGTGAATTCTACAGTCGAAAGTGACCCCTTCCAACCTCTGAAACCCCGAACTCCTGATATACGATATCACCACGGAGTTCTGAGCCAACGGTCCTCCCGTTCTTGGATCCAACGGTTCAGATTTTTCTCCTTGCCACTTTTCACTTCGCGACTTCGTGAGTTGGAGCACCCAAATCTTGTGCTCTCTTCTCGTGAAACTCTAAGATGCGAGATCATGAACTCAGACCTCTTCGGGACTGCACCGACCCTAACCGCCTTGCAACTCTACAAGATCCAATGGCTATTGGTTGTTCGCCACTTCTATCTCGAAGTGTCTCCACCGTCCATACAGCTTCTCCCAGGGCTTATTCTATGGATTAACTCCCTCGCAACTCAGTGCGATCCAATAGCCCACGAAAATTCATCACTTCTCCACGAAGTCTCTCTGCCATCCGTTTCTGCTCTCTTCTGCGCGTGTCTGGATGTACTTTTTTGACGACCCAGATCTATTTCGCTCTAGCTGATCTAACGATAGTTGTAGCTCCTCCTTGAACATGCACTTCTCTTCCTTCTCCTTGGAAGATTTCTTAAGTATCAAAGGTCTCGACCTCTGCTTATCCTCTGCGACCTTTGCAGCTAAGGCTCTGTGCACAAAATGGCACTATCCCTCCCAAGCTTTTCTTCTCTGAAACCATGAAATATTTCCTCAA
This sequence comes from Picea sitchensis, assembly GCA_010110895.2. Taxonomy (NCBI): domain Eukaryota; kingdom Viridiplantae; phylum Streptophyta; class Pinopsida; order Pinales; family Pinaceae; genus Picea; species Picea sitchensis. The sequence continues at coordinate 43,004 of SNQJ01S0074415.1, forward strand.
CCTCTATGATTCCTATTGGAGCCGCCTTTGTTTTCTAGCCTGTCACAAATTTCATTTTTTAACGCTTGAAATCAAAAGATGGTTTTCATATTTTCCGTCTGTGGTTTCAAAATCTCTGAAGTTTTATCAACACAAACAACGATGATTATTGTACTCTCGAGGTGAGTCCTACCTTTCGTAAAAATGTTTCCTCTTTTGTTCTACCTCGGGATCTCGTAGGTCAGATACTATAAGTCATGTATTTCACACGCCCCGAGCTACAAAACGACGAAATCGTTTTAATTTTTCACTCAGGATAGTAACGAGGGTAAAGTTTTCCCCTAACCCATGATTAAACGTCGTCGGGGTTTCACACCTCGACGTTCACCAAACCCAAAAATTTATTGTCGTAGCCCCAATAGCCGAGAACACGAAGTCCTTATTTTAGTAACCCATGTCACGGTTAAAAGTAAAAGCTAAACCATGGTAAAAGTTCTGTCGGCAATTTGCCACTCGACGTTTTATTTTTCAAAAGTTACACCGTCTAAATCCCGACTCGCGAAATCACGATAAGGATATAAATGTAATTAATCAATCACTTAATCCAAGTTTATCTTCCCTTTTAATTAAGTCGTATTATCGCGATCTCGCGATTTCGATGCTCGACATGCAAACCCCCCAGAAACTTATTTTCGAAGCTCCGAGTCGCGATAGGGCAAATATAATAATTATGAAATTAATTGAGCCCCTAATCACGATTTCATTTTTATTAACCAAAATCGATCATCACAGTATCTGGTGTTAGAGATTCAAAGTGTTGAAGTAAAATCCCCGATATAACGAGTACCGAAACATTGATTAACGTTGGTAAAACTGGATTAATTAAGCTAAATCAATGCATATCCCGTGTTTTGATGTCTAGACAATTTACGAGGTAGAATTATTCCTTCCATATGCCAACTGACATTTTAAACCACCAAAATTTATGACTTTAATGAGGAAATAGGGCAAATCGATGAATATAAGATCAGATTTTTATGGCAAAATTTATTTCTAAAGATGATTTGACAGAATTGTTCTGAAAGGTACCGAGTTTTTTGAATATATATAAGAGCTGTGGTTCATTATAACAAATGCATTTTCATATCACGCAGAGCACATTATCTCTGAGCAAACTGACTACTGTATGTATACGTATTTCTATCGCAGAAGAGCTAAAACACAAGCTTCAACCATGGCTCTGCGAAAAGCATCCAAAGCCAATGTTGAGGTTTTGGGACAAGGCTCAGACAATGTCACTGATACTTCACCTCGAAGTATCGACTCGGTCCTAATTTGGTCATTCGTTTCAGATGTTCTGCAAGCAGAGTTGGTGGTCTATTTCGACGACTCCAACGACAATGAAAAAGATGATATAACCACCAAGTACAAAATAGTCATCAAATCCGGAATGCACAAAGTAGCAGCCAGGCCATGATTGCTTCCATATTATGACATGGTCCGATGGGCATTAGACCATGTGGACATACCGACCAGAACCATCATGAATGAACAGAAAGTCACCATCGGGACTTTCAGGCCGGAACATCTACAAGCCATGTATAAGCTGCCCACAACGTCCGATTACACATATGGCGCCGAATTATTGGACGAGTTCAAGCAGAAGAAATTCATACAGTGTGATAAAACTATGTCCAGTTTAATAAAAGATTGGTTTTCAAACACCATAAAGTTCAAAGCTGATAGCCACGACATATATTCAATCGCTTCTTTAAAACCACAGTACAAATATGTAGCCATGATGACATGTAGGTTATACGGGAAAGAGGACACCTCACATTTTTTTCTTCCATGGGTGCTTCTAATGTTTTGGGTCACCGAAGGTAGTTCCTTCGACTGGGAAAAAATGTTGTCTGATAGCTTGACCAGTCGGGTCACAAAGTATCGGGCGCAGAAAGAGAACGGGAAGACGTCTTCATTTTTCATGTCTGCATTCATTATGGACACAGTTTGTTTTTTAACACCATTTCCCTTAATGATCTGGAGTTGGAATCCAATAGAAGATGAGCCCATACACGTTTATCATGCAAAATTATGGGAAAACAAAGCGACAAATTTTGTTTATGAAATCTTCAACTGGGTGATGGTGCCCTTGCATGTCACTATTTTCGGTCACCCACCACCCAGGATCTCAAACAACATAGTAACGAATCTGAGCAGCATAGCAGACTGGTATGTAGAAGAAGAATTTTCATACCTCGGATTTTTCGGGGCTTCGGTCCCCTCGCATGCATTGCCATTGTTCATTCCTGACAAGTTGGCTTTTCGTGAGGTCGCTAGGAAAACAATAATTGGTGGTATAAGAAAAGAGCTTAAGGGATACTCAAAGAAGGTATGGCCACCTTTTCCTGTTCATTTGAATTCTTATTCTTTATTAGATTTCGGGCATGCCAAAGCCGAGGCAACAGACCTGGAAGACCTAAATTTGGTCTCCATGGAATACAAGAAGCACGATCTGCAAAGGGTCGTAAGCAATCATTTGTCCAGTTGCGGGCTCAAGAGATTTGAGCATGAGAATTCACCCTTGGATGACATTTTCTGAAGCGCAAGGTCCTATGCCGAGATTCTAGCTCGGATAMAAACCTTCGCACCCGAAGAAAGAGACGATGTTCTGAAGTTCCAGGAGCATCGACGCAGTTGTCTTCCCGCAGTGTTGCGGGCTGAGAGTTCGAGTACGGCAGAGGCGAAACAAAGAGACGCCGAAGGCTCTAAGGATGCGACTCCTGATCAAGAAAAACACCAGGACGAGGGAGAGAAAACTAAGAGTCCGAAAATAGAGATAAAGACTCCCGACCCGCCAAAGAAGTAGAGTCTGGTTACTACTCTGGGAAAATCAGTAAAGAAGATCGGAGAACCTATCAGATCAGTTACTCCCTTGCAGTCAACTCAGGGAAATATTGAGCCAGGATGGATCTTCAATGAAGAGTTGAGGCCTATAAGGGTAGAAGAACTCCCTCCGAATGAGTTTTTTTTCGATAAGAGGAGAAAGGCAGTAGTAAAGAGGGAATTCTATCAGGAAGGAGAGTCGACTGCCAAGAAATATAAAGTTATAACTGATGGAAAAGACAAGAAGAATGAACAATTCACGACTGAAATAGCAGGGACATTAGGAGCATATGCCTTAGTGAATCAATTTTTAGTCAGGCTTTTGAAAAACCATCTTAAAAGAAAAAATTGCCTCATCAAGACCCTTGAAGCCAGACTAGCCACAACAACAGAAACTGCCAAGGACCAGGGGAGCGTAGGAATAGAGTAGGCCAGGTTGGACAGTAAAAATGAGATAGAGCTACTCAAGACTAAGATCGAACAAGCACAGTAGGTGGCTCGAGATGGTCAGATGCAAGCGAGCAAGCAAAGAGATTTGATCCAACGGCTTCAGGCTAGGGTGGAAATCGTCGAAAGCAAAGTGATAGATATCGGGATGTTTCAGTCCTAGGTGATGGAGATTTGGGGCAGAGTCTTTGTAGCTCAATGAAAATTACTCGGCAAGGTAGGGGAGATTCAGGACAATTGCTTGCTAGTTAATCAAGTTTTGGAGAACTTATCTGCTAGAGAAAGGGAAGCTGGAGCAACACGGGTCGCCTTCCAAGAGGCTCTAATAGCCACAAATAACAGGGGTTTGGGAAGTACTCCCAGGTTCACCATTTCAGAGCAAACCAGAGGAAACATTCTATTAAAAGAATGGGAGCACAACATCGCTGAAGGCAAGCAACAAGCCAAAAAGATAACGAATTCCTTTGAAGAGGCCTTTAGTTCTATAGATGGCGATCTGCTAGGCATTGATAGCGGAGGTAATGCCGAGGTGTTGATGCAAATGAATATGGAAAAAATCTCGCTTGATCTAAAAGAAAAAGAGGAAAGAGATTCGACCGAGATTTCCCAAGTGACTATGGCAGACATAGTCCAAATAGACAAATGCATGATTAGACCAAGCACACAATTATGCACTATCCACGTCATAGACGGACAGATGGAAGACAAGTTGCCGCAGTTAGCCCATGAATGTTACTTTTTTGAAGCCAGCTGTCAAACAGAACCGTCGAGGTTGATATCTCAGCTGGTTGAAATATGTGTCTCCTGTACCGAGCATGCGCGAGGACAAACGTCTGGCACCAAGTGAAGACAGAGAAGAAGAAATGGAGCGATTGCTCTTGTCCCTATCATAACCAAAATTTTGTGACGATTGAGATTCTATCTTATTTGTGAAACTGTATAAATATACCACAGAAAGAAAAGAAAAAGGGCTGGACCTTTTTGTGTCCATTGTAACAGAGTTTTTACAATTTTTGAGAGTTAATACAAAGCAAATATGAAGATTCTCAATTCCGTCACGACTGTGTTATGAGTTTGTTTTCTTATATCTCATATTTCGTTTCATTTCATATTCCTAAATGATGAATGATTCGTTATAATTTAGTACGACCACTACTATAGCAAATGAATTTTGATTTTCTGTAATTGTTTACTGTTTTTCCTCTGTACCAGCTATCAGTGGGTGTAAGACCAGTCAACACTTTCAAAATTCTACACATATTTTATGTTACATTGGGTTATTTCTTTACAATTTTCTTCTTTTGTTTATACGTGAGATTCTCCCTTGATAGGAGCCTTACACCATAAACAACTAAATGTTTTTCTCCCACCTCATACATTTTATTAAGATATAACTCAGTTATGGGAAAGAGCCTTTGATTTGCACCCCGTTTTATTTCCGAAACTGTAAATTCTCTTTTATACAACCAAATTGAGACAACACTTAATTTCTCTCTGAAGTTTTTCTTATTTTATTGTTCCTCCATGACTGTCCCTATACCAACACAGCCTAATATCGAACCCAGATTATCAAATCAAACACACATTGCCTTAAACCTTTTCGACACTATTCTTAAAACAACTACTACCTGGGTTGAACTCGAACGTTCATGGGCTGCGATTGAACACGACATAACTATCCAGGAACAGTTGGAAGCTAGACAACGCCAACGTAGAAATATTCCTTAGTTTCCTTTGCCGAAGGTTGACATTTCTCTCTTCTCCACCTTTTACCCACTTTCGGATGTCTAGACACTGTACTTCTAAGCCTTAGGTACAGACTCTGGAACAACATCTTTTTGGCGTCGTTGTCGGGGACCGAAGTTATGAAATCTTTTTCCCTGGGAAAATGACATTTGTTTTTCGTTGAAAGTGCTACCCTTTGATAGTGAAAAAAGAGTACACACGTTTTAAGGCTTCCTAATCTTTCACTTGGCGACTCCACAAATAATAAACTGGCATCCGGTCGAAGGAATACCAGACAAAACTTGGATGGTAAGAAGATTACACTCGTTACCGATCCCGAGAAGATTCTAAAGGCAAGAGGCTCTCTTAAGATGACCGCTGCAGTTTACAAACTTAAAACCCCACAACTAAAGACTAAGAGTTCTTCCAAACCCTCAAATTCGCTCAGTCCTCTCTTTGATACTAAAGTTTCAACGCCAAACTGCTCTGAAGTTAGGAGTGAGATTCATCTGACAATTCCCTTAGTACACAAAGGAAAGGGCCCTCTCGAAAGTTCGTCGGCAGTTGACATACCATCTTTCCTTCAGTTGAATTTCCCGACCTCACCAAATTCTAAAGAGTGTGTTACACACTTGGTTTCCACACCCGTCGGTTCTCCTTATTTCTTCTCTTGTAAATTCGAGGAACCGAGTCCTCGCGTTCTGTATCTTTCCTCATCGGATTTTCCTCTTCGCGAAGAAAATAAAGAGTCACTTTTAATTTTTCGAAACCCCCTTTATAACTCTCCACAAATAATGATGGCAGCCGCCGGAGGAGGAGGTGGAGGGTTTATAGGAGGAGGTGGAGGGTTTATCGGAGGAAGAGGAGGAGGATCCCCTCTAGGAGGAGATGGAGGCCAAGGGCTTGCCCCCACTCCCAGAGTGTTTGCGAAGGTTGCAGCTAGATATGTTCCCTTAGTATTGTTCGTCCCTCTACATGACCTTCCCGAAAATTACATAAAAAATTTACCAAAATTCATCAGGGAAGGGGATTTGACCGCGACCGAACATATTAATTTCTTTGATCAATTCGCAGATATTCAAGGTATCGAACATGAGGATGTATATTCGAGACTTCTTGTCCAAACATTCGAAGGCCAGGTCCGAACTTGGTTTCGGAGCCTACTTGCAACATCTATCTTGCCTTATGATGCTTTGGAAGATGCTTTCCTCAGACAATGGGGTGAGAGAAAAGACCATCTATATTATTTAACCGAATTTGGGACTTTAAGAAAAAAGAATTCAGAAATAGTCATGGAATTTATTCAAAGATTCAACAAACTGTATAATAAAATCCTAGCCGAGGTTAAACCATCCCAACCCACGGCCAAAGTAACTTTCGCCGGACCTTTCGAACCAGATTTTGCACTCCTTTTGCGAGAAAGAAGGGGAGCCACCCTAAACTGAATGCAGGACGATGTGGTAGAAATAGAGTCTAATATGATGGCTTCGGGTAAGCTTAAAGCTAAATTAGAAACGAGAAACTGAGAAACTAAATGCTTTAGAGAACAAGCTAGTCCGTCAGGATCTAATAGATCCACATATGACAGGGTAGAAGATATGGCCAGAGTAATTAAAGAGCTGTCAAATAAAATATCCAGAATGGAGCTCGAACAGGCCAAAGCTGATTCTTTCCCCAAAAAGTATTTCAGGAGGAACCCCAACCCCTTGAACCAGCAAAGAAAAATAAAAAATGAAGATAAAAAAATACAAGCTCCCTTAAAGAATGAAAATTGTATAGGAGCGAATGATTTTCAATACTTCGGAGATTCGGATAATGATGTCACGAACTTCGGTGATGACTGCACACAACCATATCTAACTCAAGAAGACTATGAAAAATATCTAAACATGCAACAACCATCGAATAAGGGTGAAGAAGGTGATCACACTGACCTTTGTGAATCTCAACAAGAAACTGAGATGATAATGGCCGAGATCCAACCCAAGTATAACTTAAGATCTAAGAGTAATCCCATCTCAACTGATCAACCCAAGAAAATCCTCCAAAGAGGTCAAGCTTACAAGCCTACTCTGGAAGAGCCCTTATCACCCAACGAAAAAACTAAAGTAGTAAGCACACAAGAGTCCGAAGTGGAAAAAGTTGAAACCCAAGCACAAGGAACCGAAACAGTAAATAAAATTATGTCTTCAACCAGGACCATGAGTAATAAAGCGGTCCAGACGAATAAGTCAGAAAGGAAGGATTCAAAAGTATCAACCAAAGAAACAGACAAGGTGAGCGGAGATTTTAGTTTTGAAAATGAAATAAATAAAATTAAGATACCAATCCCTTTGGTAGAATTAGCTAAAAACCCCATTTATCGGAAGCAGATTACCAAAGCGATGGGTGTCTCTGAGCTAGAAATCTAGTCTAATGTTTTAAACCTGGAAGATGAAAAACCTAACATCACTTTTGGTCCCCATTTTGAAGGGGAAAAAGACACCATTGTTGCCTTTTATATCACTCTAAATGTGTATGATCAATTGCGACATAATTGCATGTTAGACTCCGGAGCCTCCCATAACGTTATGCCTAAGATTATTATGGACAAATTGGGTCTCCAGATCACCAGACCTTATGGAKATCTTTACTCTTTTGACTCAAGAAGGGTTAAGTGTATGGGGATGATAAAGGATCTGGTAGTTACCTTGGMGCAGGTCCCGTTTAAGAGTATCCTGATGGATGTGGTTATTGGAGATATTCCCCCTAAGTATGGCTTACTACTTTCTAGGTCATGGGGAGCCAAGTTGGGGGGTTCTCTTCAATTGGATATGACGTTCACCACAATTCATGTGTTTTGTGGTTAGTTTACTCGGTTGTACAGAGAAACGATATTAGCATATACAGTGAGCGACCCTCAAAACCCAAACAATTTCCCTATTTACATCGCGGACCAAGATATAGGAAATTGTATCTTATCTTTTGATGATGGTTTAGACGGTTGTTTGGAGGAAAATGATATAGAGAGAGAAGAGTCTAGTTACATGACAGAGGATCTGTGTAGCACCGGTGTCTGGAAAATGTATTTTGACGGTGCCTCGTCTTCCAAAGGTGCAGGTGTAGGAGTGCTTTTAGTGGCTCCCAATGGTAAGTTCATGGTTCCTTTTTCCTACCAACTGCAGTGGGATATAGATTACTCTAACAATGTATGTGAATATGAAGCGTTGGTCTTAGGATTAGAGGCTTCCAAGAAGATAAATATAAATAACTTAGAGGTATACAGAGATTCAGAGTTAATAGTCAAACAAATAAACCGACAGTACCAAGCCAAGCATCCCAGATTAAGATCATACAGAAATTGTGCTTGGGATCTCATGGAAATTTTTTTTCTCATCCGTAAATGTCCACTTTATCCCTTGTGCAGAGAATTTAGATGCTGATGCATTGGCTAAAGCAACTTCAACCTTCTCTCCTCCCACAAATTTCAAATTGAAGTATCACATTGAAATCAGATACAGACCATCTATACTAGACAATATCCAACACTGGTAGGTCTATGAGGATGATGAAAAAATTAAGAAATTTCTTGAAGCAGTGGGTGAATTCTTTGAAATTCATGCAAACCAAGAAAATCAAAATGACTCGATATGGATCATGCAAGAAGGGGAATATCCTAAAGCCTTCCGAGAAAAAATTGTGGATCATCGTATGCTGGTCCTTAAAAACAACCAGATTTTGAAAGGATTGATTCCTTTAAAAAGACTTTTTGATAAGAACGACGTGCCTGTAAAATCCACTTTACAACCCCAACCAAAAGAAGTGGAGGACTGTGATATAGGAACTGAAAAAGAATCCAGGGTGGTAAGAATATCCAAGTTCCTCCCTCCTGAAGTGAAAATTAAGTATAAAGACCTACTCAGACAGTATAAGGATGTTTTCGCCTGGTCTTATGATGAGTTAAGAACATATGACACTTCCATAATTGATCACAAGATACATTTGAAGCCTGGGGTCAAATCGTTAAGGCAAAAGCTTAGGCAGATCAACCCCATTTTGTTACCTGTGATTGAAAAAGAAGTTAAGAAACTTTTAGACGCGAAAATAATCGTACCTCTGAGATACTCAAACTGGGTAGCAAACCTGGTCCCGGTTAGGAAAAAGAGTGGGGAAATCAGACTGTGTGTGGATTTACAAAACTTAAATAAGTCGTCTCTCAAGGAAAATTATTCGCTTCCCAAAATGGACCATGTGTTAGAAAAAATAGTTGGAGAAAACCGAATGTCTATGATAGATGGGTTCTCTGGTTATAATCAAATCGCCATGAATGAACAAGACAGGGAAAAAACTTCTTTCACCACACCATGGGGTACGTTCATGTATGAAAAAATGCCTTTTGGTTTGATTAATGCAGGGGCCACATTCCAGCACACTATGGACATCGCTTTCATAGGATAAAGGGATAAGTTCCTAGTCATTTACCTCGACGATTTGATGGTTTTCTCTAAAACCGATGAAGAACACTTGATGCATCTTAAACAGACTTTCGAAAAATGCCGCAGGTTTGGTCTATATTTAAACCCAAAGAAGTCACATTTCTCCATGCGGGAAGGTAAGATTTTGGGTCATATCGTATCTAGGGATGGAATCAGGATTGATCCTAAGAGGATTGAAACAGTAGATACTATAAATATTCCCAAAAATGTAAAAGAGATTCAATCGTTCTTAGGAAGAATAAATGTTTTACGAAGGTTTATCCCGAATTTCGCTGAGATTGTAAAATTGATCACAGGAATGTTGAAGAAGGACAACGAAGTAAAATGGACAACCGAGGCCAAAGCATCATTCACGCATATTAAGAAAGTCATAAGCGAGGCATCTGTGTTAGAAAGCCTCGACTATCTAAGAGATTTTCTTATCTTCTCGTTTGCCTCCAAACACACTATCGCCGTGGTGCTCCTACAAAAGAACGAAGAAGGATTCGAACAACCGATCACCTTTTTTAGCAAGAGCCTTAGAGACACATAACTGAAGTATGATATAATAGAAAAATAGGTGTACACCATGGTAAAAGCATTAAAGGCATTCAGAACGTATGTACTACACTCAAAGATAATTGAGTACGTGCCTACCAGTTTTGTGAAAGATATATTGGTGCAGCCAGACAACGATGGAAAAAGAGGGCGATGGCTCGCCAAAATCCAAGAATTCGATCTGGAAATCAAACCGACCAAATTGATAAAAGGGCAAGGCCTAGACAAACTCTTAGCTAAGTCGAATTTCAAAGCCCTAGATATCAATTGCCTGGAGGAAGGCGACGAAGACACGGACCTAAATGAGCTGAATGAGGAAACAAGTCCAAACAAGATCGAAGAGAATTTCTTATCATCGGGTTGGTACAGAGACATAGTGTCATACCTGCTAACTGTAAAATGCCCAAATGAGATATCACCATCTAAAGCCAGAACTTTAAAACTCCATGTAGTTAAATATTGTATCGCTGAAAGTAAGCTATATTGGAAAGATCCACTCGGTTTCCTGTTAGTCTGTTTAGTTGAATCGGAAACTCAACGGGTTATAGACAAATTTCATGAGGGAGTCTATGGGGGGAATCACGCATGGAGAGCTATATCTTACAAGATCTTGAGGGCTGGGTACTACTGGCCAAAACTCTTTTCGGACGTCAATGCCAAAGTGCGTGCCTGCAACCCTTGTCAACTATTCACAGGTAAACAGAAGCTCTCGACACTGCCTCTAGTTCCAGTCAAAGTTGAAGCCCCATTTCAGCAATGGGGTCTAGACTTCATAGGCGAGATTAATCCCCATTCTAGTGCTCAACACAAGTGGATCTTAATAGCTACAGATTATTTTACTAAGTGGGTGGAAGCCATTCCAACCAAAAGGTTAACAGACTCGGTGGTAATTGATTTCTTAGAAGACAATATTTTGTCAAGATTCGGTTGCCCCCGAAAGATAGTTACTGACAATGCCCAGACCTTTAATCTATGGCTATGATAAGCTTCTGTCAAAAGTATAACATCATTTTTGGACATTCCACTGCATATTACCCCCAGGGAAATGGATTGGCCGAGTCATCTAACAAGAGCCTGCTAAATATAATAAAGAAGGTATTGGATGAAAACAAAAGGTCTTGGCATGTGCACTTAAAATACACATTGTGGGCGAATCGCATAAGCACTAAAAGTTCTATCAGCATTTCACCTTTTCAAATGCTCTATGGGACAAACGTTGTTCTACCTATAAACCTAGCGCTACCAGTAATGAAGTTATGGCAAGATCAAAATGAAGAACCCAATCATGTCACTAGGAGAATTAATCAGCTGATTGAGGTTCAACAACATAGAGTCGAAGTAGATGAAAAGATGCAGAAGTACCAAGATGACATGAAGGCATTATTCGATCGGAAAGAAAAGGACAGAGAATTCCTCCTAGGTGATTTAGTGTTAAGGTGGGATGCAAGAAAGGAAGAAGCAACAAAACATGGTAAATTTGACCACCTTTGGTATGGACCATTCAGGGTCTCGGCTTTGGAAGGAAAAAATTCCGTCCTACTGGAAAATATAGATGGTGAAGTCCTCAACGCCCCTGTCAACGGGAGGTATCTAAAGCATTACATGATGTAACAGTCACCAAATTAAAAAAAATAAAAAAATAAAATAAAATAAAAGTAAAAATTTATTATATATATTTTGTGTACATATATGTATTTTTCATTTAAACATTGCTCTTGATTTTCTTTTTTTCGTTCATGAACTTTCGACACATTTTGGATAATCTTCGTATTTGCACTTACAGGATTCTAGCTACCCACAAAACGATAGGAAAAGTAAACCGAAAGTTGGTCTCATAAATAAATCAGCTTAAACAGGTGATATCCAAGAAATTTGATATTTTGCAAAGAAATTGAAACGAAAAGGTATAGATGAATTTTCCTAAAGGACATGTTTTAAAGAAATATTAAAAGAAACCAAGGTAACCTCGCTCAAACTGCAACATCAACTGAACTGATAAATAACAGAGTTGTTTATTGGTTTAATAATCTTTGGAAAAATTAAGACAATTTAAACGATTCATCCAAATTTAAAAAACAGTCAGTCAAAGTAAAGTATCCCCGAAAATATCTACGAGAGTTAGTTTTGAATTTTTTACCTCTGTATTTTCAGTCAGTAAGTCACTACCTGGTATCCTTTCTATCTTCGAGTTTACCTTTTAAAAAGTCACTATCTTTCTGTTTCATATACGAGGGGATAAAAGTTTTTCGTTTCAACCTCGTGAGCTTCAAAGCAGATTGTGGAAAGAAAGCGGGTCTTCACAACTACTCGATCACCTGCTAAGCGAAGGAAGGTTTATAGTGATCCTAACTTTCCTAGGTTTTTCAACGACATCGGAGGATTGAAGCTTGCTCAAATAGAATGCCCTAAAAAAATTATTTTCCTTTTTCTCCCTAAGAACGAAGGTGTTGTGAAGGTCAAGGGAAGGTTGGTACCGAGTAATCAAAGTAAGTTGACAGACCTATAATTCAAAATATTACACAGATATCAGCCTTGATACAAACTGATTGCCCCCATCTTCTCTCTCTAAAAGGCAAATTATAAGACAGATGGTGAAAGGAAATTCAGAAATGATTGCCCCCACCTAGTCCAAGAGACGATGAAAGGAAATTCATAAATGATTTCCCTCGTCTCAGCATTTAAATGCATAAATATATTCTAAAGTGGTGAAAGGAAATTCAGTAAAAGGGGCCAGATAACTTCACCGGGGTACTGAACAGGCTTGCTGGCAGTGAATACATATCTGAGATATCTGTAAGGCTGTTATACATGAATATCACTCTACTCTAGTAACCAATGCTTTTAAAAACCTGATCCACATCCCAAATTCAGATGAGACTTCCCAATTAAAAACATATAATCTTATTCTTTTGATGCAAGCTGATAGCCGCAAGATCTGTTGGGTCTCCTAGGACTGTTTCACTTGTCTTAAAGCATACCTAAATTTAGTAGCGGGAAAGGGAAAATTGTGAAAGGGACTACAACTAAATTTAAAAAGAGTATTTGATTTTGAAAAAGCTTTTCAAGGTAAAGAACAAAGTCTCTTTCCCCCTTCATTATCCTATTCTTAGGAACATTTTCGCATGATTGAAGCTATTGAATCCATTTACCCAATATTGGCATGTGGTCTACTGTTCTTCCCGCCTTATAAGAAAGAGGGATCCCTAGTTGGAGCCTATGTTGGAGCTGCCTTTGTTTTCTAGCCCGTCACAAATTTCATTTTTTAACGCTCGAAATCGAAAGATGGTTTTCGTATTTTCCATCTGTGGTTTCAAAATCTCTGAAGCTTTATCAACACAAACAACGATGATTATTGTACTCTCAAGGTGAGTCCTACCTTTCGTAAAAATGTTTCCTCTTTTGTTCTACCTCGGGATCTCATAGGTCGGATACTATAAGTCATGTAGTTCACATGCCCCGAGATACGAAACAACAAAATCGTTTTAATTTTTCACTCAGGATAGTAACGAGGGTAAAGTTTTCCCCTAACCCATGATTAAACATTGTCGGGGTTTCGCACCTCGGCATTCACCAAACCCAAAAATTTATTATCGTAGCCTCGATAGCCGAGAACACGAAGTCCTTATTTTAGTAATTCGTGTCACGGTTAAAAGTAAAAGCTAAACCATGGTAAAAGTTCTGTTGGCAATTCGCCACTCGACGTTTTCTTTTTCAAAAGTTACACCGTCTAAATCATGACTCACGAAATCATGATAAGGATATAAGCGTAATTAATCAATCACTTAATCCAATTTTATCTTCCCTTTTAATTAAGTCGTATTATTGCGATCTCGCGGTTTCGCTGCTCAACATGCAAACCCCTCGAAAACTTATTTTCAAAGCTCCGAGTCGTGATAGGGAAAATATAATAATTATGAAATTAATTGAGCCCCTAATCACGATTTCATTTTTATTAACCAAAATCGATCATCGCAATCTCGGGTGTTAGAGGTTCAAAGTGTTAAAGTAAAATCCCCGATATAACGAGTACTGAAACATTGATTAACATTGGTAAAACCAGATTAATTAAGGTAAATCAATGCATATCCCGTGTTTTGATGTCTGCATGATTTACAAGGTAGCCTTATTCCTTCCATACACCAACTGACATTTTAAACCGCCAAAATTTATGACATTAATGAGGAAATAGGGCAAATCGATGAATATAAGATCGGATTTTTATGGCAAAATTTATTTCTAAAGATGATTTGACAGAATTGTTCTGAAAGGTACCGAGTTTTTTGAATATATATAAGAGTTGTGGTTCATTATAAAAAATGAATTTTCATATCACGCAGAGCACATTATCTCTGAGCAAACTGACTCCTGTATGTATATGTATTTCTATCGCAGAAGAGCTAAAACACAAGCTTCAGCCATGGCTCCGCGAAAAACATCCAAAGCTAATGTTGAGGTTTCAGGACAAGGCTCGGACAATGTCATTGATACTTCACCTCGAAGTATCGACTCGGTCCCAAATTGGTCATTCGTTTCAGATGTTCTACAAGTAGAATTGGTGGACTATTTCAACGACTCCAATGACAACGAAAAAGATGATATAACCACCAAGTACAAAATAGTCATCCAATCTGGAATGCACAAAGTAGCAGCTAGGCCACGATTGCTTCCATATTATGACATGGTCCGATGGGAATTATACCATGTGGACATACCGACCAGAACCATCATGAATGAGCAGAAAGTCACCATCGGGACTTTCAGGTCGGAACATCTGCAAGCCATGTATAAGCTTCCCACAACGTCCGATTACACATATGGCGCCGAATTCTTGGATGAGTTCAAGTAGAAGGAATGTGTACAATATGATAAAACTATGTCCAGTTTAAGAAAAGATTGGGTTTCGAACACCGCAAAGTTCAGAGATGATAGCCATGACATATATTCAATCGCTTCTTTAGAACCGCAGTACAAATATGTAGCCATGATGACATGCAGGTTATACGAGAGAGAGGACACCTCACATTTTTTTCTTCCATGGGTGCCTCTAATGTTTCAGGTCACCGAAGGCAGTTCCTT
>SNQJ01S0074415.1:58138-80816 GCA_010110895.2 Picea sitchensis
TTCCGATAAACGGGGTTTTTTGCTAATTCTACCAAAGGGATTGGTATCTTAATTTTATTTATCTCATTTTCAAAACTGAAAGCTCCGCTCACCTTGTCTGTTTCTTTGGTTGAGACTTCTGAATCCTTCCTTTCTGACTTATTTGTCTGGACTGCTTTATTACTCATGGTCCTGGTTGAAGACGTAATTTTATTTACTGTTTCGGTTCCTTGTGCTTGGGTTTCAACTTTTTCCACTTCGGACTCTTATGTGCTTACTAATTTAGTTTTGTCATTGGGTATTAAGGTCTCTTCCATAGTAGGCTCGTAAGTTTGACCTCTTTGGAGGATTTTCTTGGGTTGAGCAGTTGAGATGGCCTTACTCTCAGATCTTAAGTTATACTTGGATTGGATCTCGGTCATTATCATCTCAGTTTCTTGTTGAGATTCACAAAGGTCAGTGTGATCACCTTCTTCACCCTTATTCGATGGTTGTTGCGTGTTTAGAGATTTTTCATAGTCTTCTCGAGTCAGATATGGTTGTGTGCAGTCATCACCAAAGTTTGTGACATCATTATCCGAATCTGTGAAGTCTTGAAAATCGTTCGCTCCTATAAAATTTTCATTCTTTAAGGGAGCTTGTATTTTTTGATCTTCATTTTTTATTTGTCTTTGCTGGTTCAGGGGGTTGGGGTTCCTCTTGAAATCCTTTCTGGGGAAAGAATCATCTTTGGCATGTTCGAGCTCCATTCTGGATATTTTATTTGACAGTTCTTTAATTACTCTGGCCATATCTTCTACCCTGTCATTTGTGGATCTATTAGATCCTGATGGACCAACTTGTTCTCTAAAGCGTTTAGCTTCTCGGTTTCCCATTTATAATTTAGCTTTAAGCTTACCTGAAACCATCATATTAGACTCTATTTCTACCGCATCATCTTGCATTCGGTTTAGGGTGGCTCCCGTTCTTTATCGTAAAAGGAGTGCAAAATCCGGTTCGAAAGCTCCGACGAAAGTTACTTTGGCCGCGAGTTGAGACGGTTTAACCTCGGCTGGGATTTTATTATACAGTTTGTTGAATCTTTGAATAAATTCCATGACTGTTTCTGAATTATTTTTTCTTAAAGACCCAAATTCGGTTAAATAATATAGATGGTCTTTTCTCTCATCCCATTGTCTGAGGAAAGCATATTCCAAAGCGTCATAAGACAAGATAGATTCTGCAGGTAGGCTCCGAAACCAAGTTCGGACCTGGCCTTCGAAGGTTTGGACAAGAATTCTTGAATATACGTCCTCATGTTCAATACCTAGAATATCTGCGAATTGATCAAAGAAATTAATATGTTTGGCCATGGTCAGATCCCCTTCCCAGGTGAATTTTGGTAAATATTTTATGTAATTTTCGGGAAGGTCGTGTAGAGGGACGGACAATACTAAGGGAGAATATCTGGATAGGTGAAAGACTACGACAAGATTTCATCTCCGATCTAATAGTCATAATGGAAACAGAGCAAACTAGCGCACTAACTGAGAATATCTCCACCATCTGTGAACGTTAAGAAACTCACCGCCATGGTAGCCTCTAACAGGGCTGCAAAAGGAGCGAAATCAACATGTTTATCAGTGCTTTCACTTATAGCAGAAATTTAGAAAATTGATATACTTCCCAAAGAGACCGCCTCCATTCATGTTACAGGACTGTTTACGGGCAACGTTCAACGAGACTTGAATAATCATATATATCTGAACATGTCTTCTCAATGAAAATTCTTTGAGCGAACGCTTCATTTTTATTGGAATAAATGTCTAAAGATTTATTTTTAGGAAACACTATGTTATGGGTCTTGAATTTTAAAACCGTAATACTTGTGCAAGGCGGCCATAGCAGCTGCATATCCTCCTCTGTAGTATTTATATTTAGTGAGAAATTTATACCGCTCTTGTACTTCATCGATCTCAATAAGGCATTTCTGTGGGCGCATCCTCTTGACTAAACATATGACATAACTTCAAATAGGCAGATAAAGGGGAGCGGAAATTTTCATACCTATGGTGCTTGAATTCTATATCAATCCACCTCATGAGATTATGAACAAAAACGAGGTCTTCAACCTTTTCCGCGAAGTGTCTCGCCAGATTGTCTTTGCAAATACAATCATCAAGATGTATAAATACGTATGGATCACGTATTCCCTTGATGCTCTGTTTGATGAAGCACGGGGATGGGAAGTTTAACTTTCCAGATTGACAGGGCACCATGAAAGCCGTAATTCTGAGTTCTCCTGCCAGTGAAATCACCATCGAAAACTTTTAATGGAGTCACCAGAGCATGTGCAACCAATATTTGCCTATGACTAGATGCTCAACTAGGCCTTAGGACTAGGAAAATGTCATTCTCCCAGGGATAGATATCAACTTCGACTCCCCGACAACGGTGCCAAAATGTTCACTCGAAACTGAATTTGGGTTGCATGCAAATCAATCCCGAGGCAACCTCAAACCACTTTGGATTGGAAGCTGCCCCCCCCCAACGCGAGAGGGATCTCTCGAACAAGGTCACAATATGATCTTTAGTAAGCATGAAATGGTGGGAACATTTATGGGTAAATGATGGTTTTGGATTTTTAAAGTTTGGGGGTTGGACCAGGGAAACAGTCCATTGGGCATGGAGTCAAGTGAAAACCGAAGAAAGGAGATAATAGCAGTGATCATATAACTTGCGGAAAATGAGGCAAAGTAAGTCTATCTTTCAATGATTGATAATCATGATGCGATAGCAGAAAAAGAAAAGGAAAGACCATCACAGTGAAAGCATCTATCAAGGATGAATTTTCACTACAAATTTAGAGGAAAACAAACGAAGGCTGATAACTAGATGTAGAGCGCTTATCTTGAACGAATTCTGATCAGTCACCATAGAACGCAACACATATATATCAACTGTGTGTAAGGAGCATATAAAATGAATTCCAAACAAATTGTAACATAGCTGAAATGAGGAAGAGATAAACAATATGATAATGACAACAGGGAGAACATATTGAAAGAATCAACCGTGATGAATCTCACGGTCTCAAGTAAATATGTCTTTTGTATTACTCCATTCTTAGCTTACAAAATAACTCGGCTTACAAAAAGAGCCCCTCTTCAAAAGAGGTTTTCCCTAGCTCCCCTCCTGGCAGCCTTCTCCAACGATTATTTAAATAATCGCCCTCTAAATCTATTACATAGCTCAGTGGTTACAAGAAATAATCTAAAACAAATTTCTTTTGTTTCGAGAAATATGAAACGGTTCGCCTTCTAGAATTCTGCGACTTCTAGATGCTCTGTCAGCTTCTTGAACCATCACTAATCATTTTGACAAGTGGTGTATGGATGATCCCTTTGATGTGTGAGCTTTAATGCCGAGTGTCATCCTGCAATTTCAATCTCTCTATTTCATTTTCTAATTTTTTCAGCTTCAGTTTAAGTTCCTCTGCCTCCCGTAACTTTTCTTTTGCCTCTTTTTCTTTTTCTATCTTAACACATATAGAACAGGGATTCGTTGTGTAGTTTTGGTATCATTTGAGAGTACACAGATGTACACAATCTAATTTCTTGGGGCAGAATTGCATACCGTTCAAATTCCTCTTTCTCGTAGCTCGCCAGCACTTGAAAACGTCTGCATCTTGACAGGCCTGAAATGTGTAAGTTATCTCCTTGTTGCAGATTATTGTTTCCTCCTTTTATAAACATTGCTTTGTTGCCTCATGCCTGCAATATTGAAACACAAATTGGACGGTTAGCCTACACTCTGGATGGTCTCCATGGTGACATGTGCTTTGACATTGGTGAATGCAGTTAAGAATAGCTTTGCAGGGCCTTTTGCATAGCAGAGGGTGGAAGGAGTTCACCTCTGAATTACAAATTGTAAAAGGCAGATCGTAAGGGTGTCTTGGGAAACACATATATATTTTCTCACCCAAACACTTATGATTTTGGAAATAATCGAGAAGGGTTTTCCAGTGTGGTGATTTCGCAGTGAAAGTGGTGGAACTCCCACAAAAAATAGAGTGCCCCCCTTACTCTTGAAACGACCACGCACAACCTATTTCATTTGGCCAGAAATCCAATGTATCCATCCTCGTTAGATCGTACCCGAGATACCACAACTATTTTTTTTTTAGAACCTTGAAATCGGTCAATGGTATGAACTTGAACATTCTGAGCACTGCGGCACATTTCTATCTTCTTCCTCAACAATGATACATGTCCACAATATGCTGCAAGGACGGTTATTTTATCTGGGTCTTCTCCCTTGGCTATCATCCATCTCAAAAGGGAAACCACCATTGTCGCCTCCCCCTCATTTGCTTGGCTGCATTTGATTTTTCCAGTGTCTGGATATGAATGAGACCAGAAATACATAGGAGACATCATACATGCAGGTGCCCCCTTCCTTTTCCCTCTGACCAGTTTTGTGTTCGACCGAATATAAGGATAAATTGGTAAAAGCATTGGCAAGAACTCTTCTATCATGCGACTCTATATAGCGAGCGATTGGAATGGCATCTTGTTATGTTCAATGAGTCTTTCAAACATCAACACATGAAATCCATGTCGGTGCTCAAGTTCATAACATGCTACACGAGGAGATAACTGATAATGATCACCAATCAAAATTAGATGTTGAATGGTCGGTTCAAGCACCGCGAGCAGTTGAGGTTCCAAAATCTTGGAATCTTCTTCAACAAAAATAATTGATGGTCTAAGATTTTTAAGAATATCCCGATACAACGCCTCTCCAGTGGTTGTCATACCCACAATCTGTGATCCCCGAAGCACTTCTACTGCCATAGTTGATCGATCTCTTTCATAACCTCGCATATTTGAGTGCATTCATTCCTAATATCTTCAAATCTTTTCAAATCCTTTTCATAATTGGCTTGGATGATCATGTGTACTAATAATACCCGAAAGTTTTGATTTAAATTCCATGGATTCTCATGTAGCAGCCACTGATATCTGTTTAAATCTATATGCATATTAAGTCGTTTAGCCCCTGTTGTTAAATTTGGGTGAAAGTGCCTCAGTAAGTTCGGAAATTTTCAATATCTATTACAACAATTCCTACAGGGTTTATGTACATGACAAGGTGCTACCTGTCCTCCTCTGATGAATGGCTACGATTCTCTCACCACTTCACCACCCGCAAAGTTGAAATACTTCCCTCTATGACTCTCGATGTCTGAATCCCCGATATGGGTGATTTTGTGACACGTATCCTCCCTCCAACGGATGGCTCAGGTTCTTTCTCTATTTCGGGACTTCTGATGTCGAGTGCCAGGACTCTCGTCCTCCGGACTCCTGAACTCTCGAATGACGAAACCCTGATACAAAATTCTTCTCGAGACTTTCACTTTTGCTGTTCTTTGTGAGAGGTTTAAACCTCATGCAACTCTCGACAGATCCAACGTCTGTCGACTGTTTAGACCAAGATCTGACGACTTAGACCTATTTCTCCATTGCACCGTTTCGAAGATGCCTGGACACGAATCCACAGTCCAAATTCTTTCATAGACCTTGGGGATCTACGGTCCTGATTGTTTCGCTACTTACGAAGATAAAGGAAAAAGGGTTAAGGCATTTAACGCCCTCGTTTATTCCTTCAATCTAATAGTCGTGAATGACCACAGATCTCCTGACAAGATCTCATCCATTGATCGATACTTATTCTTTGAATCCTCAAGGGATTTTGTGACTTCTGTGCCTTTGCAGATTCTTTGCACACAAAGTGATACCTTTTCTGAGCTTTTCAAAAAGGGTGTCTCTATGGGGAGATTTATCCAGGGTATCACCTGAGACGGATAAGGGTATAGATTTCCCGAGAAATGACTTGAATTCTGAATTGATTTACTGTGAATATATACATATAAATCTATTTATAAACATAAGCCATATGTGGCCCTTCCATTATAAGAATGCAACCACCATTTCTGAATCAAAACACTACACAGGCAGTCTTATACTCAAACCATTCATAAAACTGCATAGACTATGAGCATATATGTTAGCATATAAATTTCAAGATGCAAGATGTAAAACACTTATCAGAAATAACCCCAGAAGTGAGTGCAACTGCTGAGAGGGGTGATCGTTTCCTCCCAACCATAGGCTCAACAATTCTGATAGGATTTACCACTAGCCACCCCCAAGCTGAGACCACGATGCTGCGAGACTATGTCTTTGTTTTCCAATGATCGATAATGAGGGTTACTCTCCCCCTTCTCAGTTATCACTCACTCTGTATTTTCTAGAGTTCTCTTCCTTCCCTCACGTCTGCCCCCTTCTCGCTTCTCCCTCATGCCTTTTTCCTCTTGCAAGGTTGCGTGTGGTGCAATTTTCCTCGCACTGGTCAGGCCTAACATCTCTATGGATGGGCGGTTCACCCCCCATCCCTCATTACTCATGAGGATCCATTTACCTACTAATCCTGGCAAGTCATTTAATTCGGGGGCAATGAGCCGCTCTTGGTTCTCTGGGCGAGTGAAGTCCAAATACGGTATTGGTTTCGGTGGAAGTTAATGCCACCTTTCCAGGTGCCTTCAACCAACTTTCTTTAGCCATCATGGTCTCTTTTTTAGCATATCCCCTCTCAGCAGTCCTGCAATATATTTATATATATTCATAATATTATTCACATTCATCGACCTTTTTCACAAGGTCCATTCACATCACACATTCACATTTTTGAGTTTGCCACAGTTCTTGGCCAGTATAGTTATTTTTACAAACTGGGGGAAACAAGGTGTTACAATACTTCTCATGAGCGGGAAGGAACTCATGAAATAAGTCAAGAAAGAACATGATATGCAGTTTGTTCTGGTGAGGAAACCTAGAGTTATCCTTACAAGTACATCGATGGATGATTTTCCTGAAGAAGTTCAAGAATTGTTGGATAATTTTGCTGACATAGTGGTGGATGAGCTACCTAACTCACTGCCACCTATTAGAAGTATCAGCCACCATATTGAATTGATACCAGGAGAAAGTTTTCCAAACAAAGAAGCATAAAGACTGACACCTCAAGAGAATCAGGAAGTGAAGAACCAAGTCCAGGAACTGTTAGAAAAGGGTTTGGTCATAGAGATATTGATTCCATGTGTAGTACCAACTGTGTTGAGTCCAAAGAAGGATGGAGGATGGAGAATGTGTATAGACTCAAGAGCCATTAACAATATCATCATCAAGTATAGATACCCTTTACCAAGAATGGATGATTTAATGGACTATTTAAGTAGAGAAAGTTTATTTTCTAAGATAGATTTGAAAAGTGTATATCACCATATTAGAATGAGAGAAGGTGATGAGTGGAAGACAACCTTTAAGACAAATGAAGGATTGTATGAGTGGCTTGTTATGCCATTTGGCTTAACAAACACTCTAAGTATTTTTATGAGGTTGATGAATGAGATACTGAAAGATTTCATTGGAAAGTTTGTGGTTGTATATATGGATGATATATTTATCTTTAGCAAGACTAAAGAAGATCATTTGAGGCACATGCAACTAGTGATGAGGAGACTATAGCAAGAGAAGTTGTTGATAAATCTAAAGTCCTCTTTTATGAAGATAGAACTCATTTACTTGGGTTTTGTGATCTATTCAAATGAACTGGAGATGGATCCAGAGAAGATGAAAGCAATCAAAGAATGGTTGTCACCAAAGAGTATGTTTGAGGTAAGGAGCTTCCATGGATTAGCAAGCTTCTATAGGAAGTTCATCAAAGACTTCAGTGGAATTTGTGTGCCAATGATGGATACAGTGAAGAAGAAGCACAAGTCTTATAAGTGGACAGAGGAAGCTAATAGGATATTCAATATACCAAAAGAGAAAATAACAGAATGACCAATTCTGGTCTTACCGAATTTTGAAAAAACATTTCAGGTGAGATTTGATGAAAGTGGAGTTGCAATTGGAGCATTTTTGAGTCAGGATAATAGACCTGTTGCCTATTTCAGTGAGAATTTGAATGAGACCAAGAGTAAATAATCCACGTATGATAAGGCGTTTTATGCCATAATTCAAGCCTTGAAGAAGTGGAGACAATAACTTCTCCCACAGGAATTTGTCTTGTATAACAATAACTAGGCTTTACAATTCATAACCAGAAAGGAAAAAGTGAATCAGAGGCATGCGAAATGGGTTGAGTTTATGCAGAATTTTACTTTTGTCATAAAACATATTGTTGGGAATGATAACAAAGTTGTTGATGCATTAAGTAGGAGATGTTTGATTCTGCAGGAATTTCAGGTGAAGACCTTGGGGTTTGAACACCTTAAGGAAATGTATTGTGATGATACAGGTTTCAAGGAAGCATATGAAGCATGTGAAAATCTTATGTTGAGAGACAGAAGCCAGTGGACATAGTATATGATTCAAGAGGGATTGTTGTTCAAGCGAAATTAGTTGTGCATACCAAAATGCTCAATGAGGGATAACCTTTTGAAGGAAAAGCATAGTGGAGGATTGGCTGGACATTTCAGCCATGATAAAACATTTGCACAATTGAGTAGTTCATACTATTGGACAAGTATGAGAATAGAAGTGATAAATTTTATGAACATATGTAGAATCTACCAACATGCAAAAGGAAAAAGACAGAACACTGGATTGTATCAACCATTTCCAATACCAGAGAGGCCTTGGGATGCAATAAGCATGGATTTTGTGTTGGGACTACCAAGAATGCAAAGAGGATTTGATTCCATATTTGTGGTGGTGGATAGATTTTCAAATATGGCACACTTTATCTCATGCCATAAGACCAGTGATGCAACACATGTTGAAAATCTATTTTTCAAGTAAGTTGTGAGACTTCATAGCCTACCCAGAAGCATTGTCTTGGACAGAGACACAAAACTTTTTGGTCACTTTTACAAAACACTGTGGAAGAATTTGGTGATAGATTTGTCCTTTAGCTCAGATTATCACCCTCAGACAGATGGATAGACTGAGCTGGTAAACAGAAGTTTGGGAAACTTAATGAGGAGTCTGGTTACTGAGCGCCATAATCAGTGGGATCAAATTTTGCCACAAGCAGAATTTGCATACAACGACTCACCAAACAGTAGCACTAGAAAGAGCCCCTTCCAAATATTGTATGGAATGGAACCCGAGAGAGTATTTTAGTTGAGATACTTGGAACAGAGTGAGATCAGGAGTGCTGGAGCAGAAGATTTTGTTACAAAAATGCAGAATCTCCATAGCCAGATCATAGGAAAGTTTCAGAGTTCTAACCAGGAGTATAAGCGTAGAGCTAATAAACATCACAGAGAACTAAAATTTGAAGTGGGAGATCAGGTTCTGACACATCTCAGGAAAGAAAGGTTCCCTAGGGGAACATATAACAAGTTAAAATTGAAGAAGATAGGAGCATGTAAGATCTTGAGGAATTTTGATGCAAACGCCTATGTGATTGAGCTGCCAGATGATGTGGGCATATTGCCCATATTCAATATTTCAGACTTGTATCCTTACAATAATTATGACATCGATGGATCAGAAGATCAAGAGAAGATTCAGTGGAAAAGACAAATGCCTATAGAAAAAAAACCATAGATGGAGAAGATTGTTGATTAGAGGATTGACAAGAAGACTAGAAGGAAGACCTATTTTGAATATTTGATCAAGTGGAAGGGACACCCAATCGAATATGCCAGTTGGTAAAATGAATCTGCTATCCAGAATCATGGAAATTCGGTGCAGGATCTCATGGACAGGAGTCCATGAGTTTTTGTCAAGGGGAGTATGATGCAGGAGCATCATTGGCAAGCACATGGAGAAGGACCACTCAGCACATGGGAATCTTTCCATAATTTTAACGCTAGCAGTCTCAACGAATATTGTGAGGCATGTCTTAACTCAACGATTTTGAAGCACGCTTAAACTCAGCTCATTTTCGAAAAAATATTTGAGCTTATACTTGAAGCGATTATTGAGCTTAAAATTGGGAATTTCCACTCTTTGCTCTGGAATATGATAGATCTAGATGATGAATTGAGTTGGTTTTGGAGTAGACAAGTAGTTGGGGGAACCCTGAGAACCCTCTAAGATAAATAGAGGTTATGCATGCCTCTAAGATAAATAGAGGTTATGTACTCCCAAATGAGGCTAGCTACAAGTTAGTAGGAGATTTCTAAGTTTTCAGTTTTTTATTTTTTATTTTTATTTCAGTTGTAGCCATTTTCACTTTTGAATATAACAGAGGAAAATTGACCCAATGCATGGTGTGGACATTGTTTGAAATTATCTATTATTGTGTTTTCATGAATGAATGAATGAATTTCTTTATGAGTAGATGGAAATATGAATGTTAGGATAAGTTTCATTTGTTTCTCTTTTGATTGAAGTGGTGCAAGTTGTGCACACAGAACGCAAGGAGTGCATTGACGGGATCTGTTTCAGTTCTGAATATCAAAAGACATAGCACAAAAATTAGCTTTGGAAGGAGTGAAAAGAGACTGGTGCAAGGTGTTCACATTCGTCTACAAGAATTCAAACCTTGCGTAAATATCTGGTGCAAGGAGTGCACAGATCTAAGATTTGACTAAGTGTCGAAGGGACTTTGTAAGAAGTCAAAGAACCAGTGAAAGGAGAATGCTAGTAGGGTGAGAGGAATTTCTCTTCGAGAAATCCTTCGGATCTGAGTTATCAAAATCCATGAAACACAAGTAGTGTGGGGGAAGTTGAATTCTTCACAATACCAAGCTCAGGAGGAATAACACTTTTCATAAGTGTTAACAAGATCCAAGAGTCGGACTCGTCGGAGGGGAAAAGGTTCAAAACCTTTGAACACTTAGAAAATATTCTAAGTCAGAGAAATAAGAAGCTTAGGAGGAGGATCGATGTTGACCGTTGGATCACAATGCAAGGATCAATATCCGTCTAATTCAAGACAAGGTACATGAGCTTTAACGCTTCATATACACAAGGGAGAGAACCCACCAAGATTTGAGACTTGAAAATTCCGAAGTCCGGAGTTCTGGATTTCTTAAGTAAAATCTTCGTTGTTCGATTACTTGAAGAGGACTTAGCTGTCATATCGTTCGAGGTGAACATTCGGCGTTGGATCACCAAGGAAAATTTGAGCCGTAGAATATTGCGAGCTTAGGAGAAATCAATTTTGAACTCTGAGATTCCCGAAGCGTGAAGTGTCGAAGAGCCGAGAGTCGTCGATATATCGGAGGACACTTCTCAGTAGATTGTGAGATTCAGGAAATTTGTTGTGGGATTTTTCATTTTGAGAACTGAGGTTGTCAAACCCCGAAGGCCTAAAGACCTGAAGTGAATTTGAGCCATTGGATCTAGAGGAGATGTGGCGAAGATCTGTGATCTCCGGGTAAAGTCCTAAAGAAATCTCTCGCCATCAGATTAAGCAGAGACACGACATGAATTTGTGTACGCCGGGTATAGACCTGAAGTAATCCTGAGCCATTGATCTAGGGGGGGACTCGCATCAGTAGATCATAGCCTTCGAATAAAAATGTTGGGGAAAGGGTGAAGTTTGAGATTCGAAATCCCTGAAGTCTGAAACCTCGAGGAGATCTCGACCGTTGATCGAGGGGATCATCTCAAGACTATTCATATGGATTGAAAGGTAAAATGACCAAGGTAGAAGTTGGACCATTGATCGTGAGGAAAGGTGTATTTAGATCACCTGCTCTAGAAGATTGAAGTACGGAAGAAGGTGAGGTTTGAGATTTCAAAACCCTGAATTCTGGAGAACCGCAGAGATCACAGTCGTTGATTCAAGGGGATAGGTGTCAGCAGATATTCCTCTTTGGAAGATTTCCCTGCAAAGGAAAATAAGGTTTGAAACTTGAGAATTATTTATCTTAGAATTATGAATCGACCATAGTCATCGATTTGAGAGGAGGAAGTATGAACCATTGATTCCGAGGAATATATCTTGGTCATCCATTTGAAATAACCTTCAAGATCATGAGATTGACTATCATCTCGCATTGCAGGGACAAGAGTTGCATGAACTTTAAAAATTCGAGGGTGGTCCGCAATCCATACCGTGGTTTCACCAGGAGGACACATGGAGGCTCAAGGAGAATTGTGGGCCCAAAAGTAGTTTGAATTCAAATTTCTTTTGGTCACACTCACAATCGCATGTTCATCACCCAAGGTCACATTGGAGGAGGGGTCGAGAGAAAAGGTGCCAACGATCGATACTCTGAGATTTTTGCAGAGTGTGAAAGGGAAGGTCCTGGGTGTCGTGAATCCCGTGTAGGAAGTTGATAGGGCCTATGTCTAATACGGGATGAGACCAACAAGTTTTCAAAAATTTGTTTGACTCCCAAGTAGAAGATATTGACTAGGAGGCCACTCAGCCCTTAGGAGAGAAGGGGGTCTTCACCACTTTCCCCTTGATAGGCTTTATATCAAAGTCATATTCACTGAGAAATTATAACCATCTTCTTTGCCTAGCATTTAGAGTTGGTTGATCAAATAAATATTTCAGACCATTATGGTCTGTCCTAAGCTCAAACCTTTTCCCCATTAGGTAGTGTATCCATTTCCTCAAGGCATGCACTATGGCTTCCAACTCCAAATCATGAGTGTCATACCATCTTTCATGCTCCTTCAACTTCCTTGATTCATAACATACAACAAACCCATTTTGACTGAGGACTCCACCAAGTCCTTCTTTACATGCATCAATGCATACAATGAAGTCTTCATTTGGATTTGCAATCCTTAGTATTGGAGCACTTGTTAATAATTTCTTCAAGTGTTGGAAACTATTTTCACAATCCAATATCCACTAAAACTTCACACCCTTCTTTTTCAAGGAAGTGATTGGGTGTGCAATCTTTGAGAATCCTTCAATAAATCTCCTATAGTAGCCTGCAAGGTCCATGAATGATCTGACCTCTGTCACATTCTTTGGTGTTGACCATCCTCTAATCGATTCTATCTTCTCAGGATCCACTGCTATCCCATCCTCTAAAATGATATGTCCCAAATAATGAATTTGCTTCTGATAAAATGAGAACTTTCTCAATTTGGAATACAACTGATGCTCCCTTAATAGTTGTAATACCATTCTCGAGTGTTGTTCATGCTCTTCCTCTGACCTAGAATATATAAGAATGTCATCTAAAAATACAATGACAAACTTATCTAAGTAATCTCTGAAAATAACATTCATTAAACACATGAATACAACCAGTGCATTTGATAATCCAAAGGGCACCAATGTGAACTCATAATGACCATACCTTGTTCTTAAAACAATCTTTTTGATGTCTTCTTATTTAATTCTTACTTGATGATAACCAGACCTAAGATCAATCTTGGAGAATTTATTATATTTTTGCATCTTTCAGCTGATCAAAGAGGTCATCAATCCTTGGAAAAGGATACTTATTCTTCAAAGTTACCTTATTCAACTTCCTAAAGTCAATGCATAGTCTCAATATTCCATCCTTTTTCTTCACAAATAAAATTGGGGCACCCCAAGGTGACACACTTGGGTGTATATACCCCTTATTCAAAAGATCTTCAAGTTTCATTTTCAACTCCTTCAATTCTAGTGTACTCATCCTGTATGGAGCCTTGGATACTGGAGTTTCTCCAGGAAACAAATATATGGAGAAATCAATGTCTCTTTTAGGGGGTAATCTTTTTTACACATCAAAATTACTCACTTCAATGATGACCTTTTTTCATCATTACAAGTGTCACAAGTGTCACAAACATCATACTGTCATCTTGCCTATGTCGTTTCTATAATGACATCACAGGGACACTTAAGACACCTTCAAAGACTGGTTTAAGAAGGAGAAATAATCTGATGAGGAGTACAAATATTTTTCCATGAAGAAAACTACTTAAAAATGAATTTTGGAGGGAAGAGATCCCCTACCCACTGTGAGGGAGTGTCAGTGCTCCCTACCCTCCTTTGGGGGAGCGTTGTAGCACCCTATACACCCTTTTGTGGGAGCACTAGGATTTTCTAAAGGAATTTTGGGCAACGCTCCCCTACCCACTGTTAGGGAGTGCCAACRCTCCCTATCCTTCTTTGGGGGAGCGTTGCAACACTCTGTGCACCCTTTTGGGGGAGTGCTGGTCTGTTTGAGAAAATTTTGGGTTGTTGAGGAGAATCGGGGAAAAATCCCCCTTATCTTGGAAATCAGTTGGATTCGAATTTGAGGTCAAGGCTACATCTTAGGGAGGATCCACAACTAATGGAGAAAGATCCTCAAACTATTCCAAGAATCTCTAAGGTGGGTGGGTCTCTCCAAGATTATATAAGGAGGCCTTCTCATGGTAAAAGCACATGTAGAAATAGGAAGGCATCAAAATTATGATCTAATAAGGGAGAATTATCAATGAAAGTTACAAGCATTCTTTTGGTGGATCATTTGAGCAAAGGGTCTGGATATCAAGAGATTAATGAAGCTATTGCATCTACATCTATGGTTGTATGCACTTTGATTTGTTTTCATTAATATAAATATGTGCTTGGCCTATTTCCATTAATTTTGTGTATGTTTCATGAACTTGTTTGTTTTAATATATCTATTATGAAGCTAATCATGGTAGAGTAGGAAGTATGTTTTGTTGTTGCTTCTCATTATATTGCAGGACCTTCTGAAGAACTTTGAGATCAAGATCAGCCTAGCTTGAGCAAGGAAAAATGTCGGTTAAGGTATTTACCTTTGTTTCTTCTTCTTCCTTTAATAGTTTATCTTCATCAAAAGGAATGCCAGTGTCCACATTAGCACCTTTCTGTCTTGGTTATAGGGGTCTAGTGCCCAAGAGGAAATCCACTTGTCCATAGGAGGATTTTATTGTAACCAAAATTGGTGACTCCACTGGGGAAGGACTCCTTTTTACCACCTTTTAGATCACTTTTTCTGTTTGTTTATGATCCATTAGCCTTCTCCTACCTTGACTATCATTTTCACCAATTTTCATGCATTCTGGGTGAGGTTTTTCATGGTTTTTGGCTCTTTTTCTGAGTTTCTGGGAGGACCAATGCCCCCCTATCGACGCTCCCCTACAATGTCTTAGGGAGCATTGCAACACTCTGTGCACCCTTCTGGGGGAGCGCTAGTCTCTTTTTTGAGAGTTTTTGCCTTCTTCTACTCAATCTTTTGCAAACCTTTTTGCAGATATTTTTACCCAGAGTCTGTGGTTGGTTTGTGAAGTCGTTTCGATTGGTTTTTGTTGGTTTTTTATGCTTATCACTCTCTATTTTCTTGATTGGAGCTTGAAACCATTTTTCAGAAATGTGAAATTGCCTTTTCTAGCTTCTTTTTTTTCAGGAAAGTTTTGAGTGATTTCTCTTTCTCCCTATCTTTTCTTGGATTCTTCTCTGCATTTTATTTGTGTTCCTTGAATAATTGATTAGTTGTATAATCCTTGATGGTGTTCTTGCTTGTTAGAACAATTTTATACTTGTTTTCTTTCATACATCACTACCTTGAGTGCATGCTTTGTTTGTAGCCCTTTTGCTTCGTGTCTTTTGCATCTGCATAAGACTCTTTCTCCTGAATGAAAGTAGTGGAGCATTGAAGATTTTGTATTTACTTTCTGTATACATAATAATCAAACAAAGAACAATGATGCATTCTCGCTTTTGGGTATTGAGACTAGCTTGCATTTGAAGTAGTGGAATTGCATGTTTTTTGGCATTTTGGGACATTGTGCATCTAGAATGATGAATATTTTCTTCTTCTCGTAGAATATCTTTCATCGAAATGAAAATATTCCATATTCATCTCTTTTCATAACTTTCGATTCAGTCAAAACACCATATTGTCCATGCCATTTTCTTTTTGAGTAACAATATCCTTAAACATCAAGCATTAAACTAAAAATTGATTAGACATTTGTACATTTTCTCGTAGCAAACCTACATTAGATTAGTTGTAGGGATTTGGAATAGGTGTGAAAGCTAACTTTACAAAGCTTCAAATAAACATAGGATCTTGTGTTAGGGAGCGGTGAAATCCGATTGCTACATTTTGTTCTGGGAAGCCCTTCTCGAACAAGGGTCAAATTTGAGGTCGCATTGAGACTAGCAGAGTCACTCACCCTGTTTTGTTGGTCTTGGTGTAGAGATCACATGTATTATGGGGGTTGCTTGAAGGTATACCCACAATGATGAGTGGAAGCCTTTCAAGTTGATTTTGGTCTAGATACCGTGCCCTTGCTCGTGGATCAGACTATCAACTATTTACCTAGGCATCACTGTTGTAGTTGGTAACCTTAGTGGCCTATCTCTTTAGGGTCTTTACACTAGGTGAATGTGGAGGGGAAAGTATTCACGGTACCTAGAATCAACGTTGTCCAGACTCACTCAGGCTCCTTGGAGGGTATACCCACGATTATTTGTGGGAGCTTGCACTAGGGTGTAATTCTGTTAAGCAAGTCGTCAACGTAACTTTTCCACCCGCTCTATCTCATCCCCTTCTAAGTTTGTTCCCACGACGTTGGATTTAATCACCAACTAGTGTGCGCATTGTGAGAAGGTTTTGCTTGTTTCATTGCTTACTAGATTTTTAGCGTGTGTTGTTTGTTCTCCCTAGCAGAATCTAGGATGGATCTTTATTTTTATGGCATCAGTTCCCGGAATGACCAATGAAGGAACCCCTTTTCCAGGGGAACCCTTTGTTTTCCCTTCTTATGGGAACGTTGGTCCTCCTTACATCACTACTTTGATCCTTCTAGGTCTCACAATTGGGTTACCAAAATGGTTTTTTTCCACTCTGGTGATCTCGAATGAAGGTGCTTTAGATGTAAGCACACCACCCACACATCAAACTCATGCTAAAATTTATTCTTCTTCACCCGTCAGGTCTCCTTGCATTTCTCCTTCTTCGCCTAGTGAAATCTCTCAATCGAGTAGCCAGATTTATAAGAAGAAGAAGAAAACGAAAAGACAACAAGAAGAAGAACCCAAAAAGGACCAAGCCTCCAACCATATCAGATGTTGGATCCAAGCAAACAACTACTATTAATCATACTAGGAGTGTTGATGAGGTCAACAAGATTAAAATGAAGAATCTGAAACCCAAATTCCCTTGCAGTCTTTGTAAGGGTGACCACTTTCTAAGGGATTGTCCTGGTCTTCCCAAGGTCTTTGAAATGTGGTCCTCCACATCATCGACCCCTGCTGGACATGCTAGTAACACCCTGTCCACTAGTGATGTTAAGGTTGGGAAGAAGAAGACAACTGTCAAATTTCCTTTAATGTTATGAGAAGGTGATCATTATTCTCACCTTTTTCCTCATATGGACGAGGCTTCTTCTCTTTTGGAAAATATTCAACTTCCAAAATGTTATCATAAGATTTCCACCAACCCATCGTTAGTTGATACAATGGTCAATCCGGTTTCATCTCTAGATAGTCCAGTTGATCAGGTGGTCAATCTAGTTTCATCCTTGGCTGAACCACTAACCAAAGTAGTTGATCCAGTTCCATCATCGATCAACCCCACTTTTCATTTGAAAAGTGAAACCCAAGTGATTGATCTAGTCCCATGATTGGTCAGTCCCACCCTTCATCTGAAGAGTTCCAACATAGTCAATCCCACACCTCCTCTGATGAGTGGAAAAGTGGTTGTTTTGGTCCCTACATTGGTCAGTCTGGTTGGTCATGTCAAAAATATGGTCACGTCCTTAGTTGAACCAGTTGAAAAAGTGGTTGTTCGATCCCATCTTCGGTCGATCCATCTCTCCCGTTAGAGAGTGCAACCCAAGAAGTCGATCCGTTTACAGTTGTTCACCCCATTCTCCCCTTGGAGAATGAAACCCAAGTGGCCGATTTGATGTCGTTATCAATCGATCATATTCTCCCTCTAGAGAGTAAACCTGATTCTGCTCACATTTTTCTCGTTGATATAGAATATACCGTGTTGGGGGGCATTCCTCCTTCTCCCACAAAACCCCCTCCAAGTAATGAGGCCATCCTTTTTTATTAGGGTGTTCTAACTGGACCTTGTCTTCCCTCTCACATTCCCTTCAAGATTACAGTACAGGTTTGTGGTCAGGATGTTCCTCATGCACTGATAGATGAAAGTTCGTTTGTTAGTATTTTGTCCTCTATTGCTTGGAAAGCTTTGGGTTATCCTCATCTTTTTCCAGTTACCCAGACTCTATTCACTTTTAATAGAAGGACCAGCCACCCTTTAGGGATCCTTCCTCAGTTTCCTGTAACTTTGGGAGGGAGAACTGTCTTTCTTGATGTTATGGTAGTCCAAGACCCCTTGGATTTCGATTTACTCCTTGGGTGAGATTATGTCTATGAAATGAAAGCTATTGTGTCCACTTTTTTCCATGTGATATATTTCCCTCATGATGGAATAATGGTGACTATTGATCAACTTTTGTTCGTTGGCCCTGACTTGACCATCAACCCAATGACCTCCCTAAACGAGTCTTATATGCAGTCGCTATCACCCCCTCCACAAGTCAATGATGTGGCGTTGTCTCCCATGACTTCAACTTTCGATGACTTGGATCTGGTAGTTGACATAGTGATCTCTTCGGTAGGGATATTTGTTGGGTATGTGTTATATTCTTTGCATGTGTGTGTGTGGGCACGTCAGATATGAAAACTGTGTTTGACGATTTTTAGCGGTTTACTAAATTAATTCTGGATTAAGGGATTAGGGTTTTGGTATCTATGAAATACCTAAAAACATTGTATATATATTGTATGGTGAATGGTGAAATTCGATATAATGAATATAAGAAAGGTTGCCCTAGTTGAGGGTTTCCGGTATAAAATCTCTGTGTACTCTGTGTATGATCCATTGATTAAATTTTGTTTTTCTTAAGAATCTATATGCATTGCTTTACTTCACAGGTTTAAAACTTACATGTTAAGAACCAAATATCAATATAGCATAGAAAAACCTCAGAATAAGTAATCAACGCCTTGAAAAAGAGATAATTTCAGATAATAATCCTCTTTGAGGGGGCTACCTCCTTTTACCCCACATAAATGTTCAAGTGCAAGATGATTCCAATTGAAAATGTCTCCTTGATATTGAGTACCCAAACAAGAAAATAATTCTGTCCAAAAATGTCCACTGAAGATGGGATCTCTGTCACTTACAATAATCTTTGGGTTGCCATGTCTCTTTTGAACTGTCTCCATGAATGCAGTGGCAACTGTACTAGCTTTGAAGGGATGAGAGAGTGCACAAACGTGTGCATACTTGGTTAGTCTATCAACAATGACCATGATGACACTCTTTCCTTTAGACTTCGGTAACCCTGTGATGAAATCCATGGAAACCTCCTCCCAGCGTTGACTTGGGATGGCTAATGGTTGTAAAAGACTTGGGGTCTTAATTTTTTCCACCTTATTTTGTTGGAAAACCAAATATTCTGCCACAAACCTTTAAACATCAGTTTTAAGGCCATCCCCAAAAAAATCCTTCTTGACTCTATGGTAGGTTTTCAAAAATCCCAAGTGCCCTCCTACTAGAGAGGTGTGCAATTCCAATAGTACCTTTTGTTTGATTTGGGAGTTCCTACATAAATACAAGCGATCTTTGTACCATAGTGAATCATTTTTCCATGTAAATGTATCTGATGCACTGGAATCCTATTGCAACCTTTGAATGAGAGTGCACACTTTTTTGTCATTCTTTCATTCATCCCTTTCTTCTATTATCCAATCTAGTGGATGATCGAGATAGCACAAAGAAGGGCCTCAACATCTTCATCCTTTCTTGAGAGTGCATCTTCCACAACATTTTTCTTCCCCTTTTTATAGATGATTTCAAAATCATAACCCAATATCTTGGTTACCCATTTTTGTTGTTCTTTTGAAGATATTCTTTGTTCCAAGAAGTATTTAAGACTATCATGATCTATTTTGACCTTGAAGTTCCTACCTATTAGCTAAGGACACCATTTCTTCAATGCATGTAGTATTTCCATCGTTTCCTTCTCATAAATGGGTTTGTGTAAGTCCTTTCCCTTGAGAGGTTGACTTTCAAGAGCTAGGGGCCTTCATTATTGCATTAGGACAACACCAATTCCATTTCCCGAGGCATCACATTTCACAATAAAGTTTTTTGTGAAGTCTGGAGTGGTCAAGACATGAGCTTTGCACATCACCTCTTTAAGTTGTTGAAAATATTTAGTTTCCTCTAGATTCCATGAAAATGCATCCTTCTTAGTTAGTGTTGTTAAAGGTGCTTCTATTCTTCCATAGTGACGAACAAACTTGTGGTAGTAACCTGTCAAACCCAGAAATCCTCTAAGATTCTTCAATGTTTTGAGAATCGACCAGTCCATCATGGCCTTAATATTGTTAAGGTCTACCTTGACACCTCCATGAGATACAATAAGACCCAAATACTCTACCTCCTTCACTCCAAATAAAAATTTGGATGGTTTGGAATATAGTTTTTTCTCCTTTAGTAGTTGTATCACCTTGTCAACATGTCACACATGATCCTCCCAAGACTTGCTATAGATTAGTATATCATCAAAAAATACTAACACAAATTTTTGAAGGAAGGGATTGAAAATGGAATTCATCAACCCTTGGAATGTGGAAGGTGCATTTGTAAGGCCAAAGGCCTGACCAAAATTCATAATGGCCTTCATGAGTTCAGAATGTTACATTTTTGGGATATCTTCTTCCTTCATTCTAATCGATGATACCTTGAGCGAAGATCCAATTTTGTGAAATGAATTACTCCATGTGGTTCATATAACAATTCATTAGTGGGAATCATAAAATTATCTTTAATAGTGATCTTGTTAGAGATCTATAATATGGACACATATACCATGAGTTATCTTTCTTGAATACCGGCCACTGCTTGGTCGCGAGTAGAGGAATTTGGCTAGGTCCTAATAATGCCGGCCTCTAACTTTTCTTCAACCATGCTCAATTTCACTCTTCTAAGACATGGGGTATCGTATGGCCTGATGTTAGGAGAACACTCCCAAGAGAGTGGTGAATTTCATGATCATTGTTGAGGTGGGTGGAATACCTTTGGGATTATCTTCAAACACTGGAGATGATTCTCAATGATCCCTTGGATATCTTGAGGAATAGATGGCTTAGATTTTTGAACATCTAGTGAGCATGGTTATTGCAATAATGCCTTGATGCCTTTTTCAATAATTTTGTCATGCCATTAGAGCTTATCACCTTGTCAAGGTTTCCTATGATACCTCTTAACTCAAATTCTTTTCCTATGCCATTAGAGCTTATCACCTTATCGAGTTTCCCTATGATACCTCTTAACTCAATTTCTTTTCCTTCCAATGAAAATTTCATGAAAAGTTCTTGAAAATTAAAAGCCACTGTTCCTAATGATTGTAACCATTGGATTCCTAGGACAACATCAACACCACCCATGGGTATAGAAATCATTGGACTACTCATTACATATCCACCCATAGTAATATTGATCTTATTGCATTTTCCTGAGCAATTGATAGTTCCTCCATCTGCAATCGTTAATTGAAACTATGGTGCTGGATATACAAAGAAATTGAGAGCTTTGGCTAATTTATAGTGAATGAAATTATGAGTACTGCAAGAATCAATTAGGACTATTACCTTTTTATTTTTGATGCATCCTTCGATATTGAGGGTTTGAGGAGTGCTAATTCTAGCCAATGCATTACACGATATCGTGGGAGTCAACTCTTCAGATGAAATTGCTTCTACGTTTTCATCTTGAGATGATTCTTGTTCTTCTTATTCTTCCTCTTCACAATCTATGTAGAATAATTTCTTCTCACCACACTTATGTCCCTTACTATACTTGTTGTCACAATTAAATCATAAACCTTTTCTTTTATTTCCTCCAATTGTTAAGGTGTCAACCATGTAGGTTGAGGTGTTTTAGAAGAAGGAGCATTATTCTCTCTATAGATGTTAGGATTGGGCCTTCTAGTATCCATAGACATATTTTTAATTTCAACATTTCTTGCCACGCTGAATGCATTCTCCAATGATTTGGGTTCCCAAAGGTGAACCTCATGTTGAATGTTATCTCTTAAAGTTCCTATGAATATATCAATCAAGTGCTCATCTGGAATATCTATTACCTTTATATTCAACCTTTGGAAGTTCTCGATGTGATCTGTAACTAAACCCTTTTTCTTGAGATTTATCAATTAGCTAAAGAAGGTATTGCTCCTTATATCCTCATAGTGTGCTATCATTTCTTCCGTGAAAATTGTCCAAGTGACAAGCGATTTGCGAGAACAAAGCCATATATACCATAAAAATTGATTCGGTTCTAAATATAAAGAAGAAATTTGTACCTTTTGTGTATGTGGCACATTATGTAGATCAAAGAATTGCTCCATTTGAAGTATCCATGTGATAGGGTCCTTTCCATCAAACTTCCTCATATCGATCTTAGGAATGTGGTTGGTCTTCAACCCAAGGTTAGAGTTTCTCCATTCTTGATTCACCTTCCTTGTGTCCTCATGATGAATTTCATGGGATGCATTTTCACTTTCAAGTGTCCTCTCTGTTACGAAATTTTTCAATACTTCCATGATCTTCCCTTTTAAAGCATCCATCTTAGTATTTATTGCCTCAAACTTAGCTTCTGTTGAATCCATCATCTCTTGTAGTTCATATTTTGTTACTGTATTCTTTTGTAAATCATTTATGTCCCTACACATTTCTTCACCTTCATCAAGAG
>SNQJ01S0074415.1:84414-95573 GCA_010110895.2 Picea sitchensis
GAAGATGGGATCTCTGTCACTTACAATAATCTTTGGGCTGCCATGTAGCTTTTG
Organism: Picea sitchensis; assembly: GCA_010110895.2. Taxonomy (NCBI): domain Eukaryota; kingdom Viridiplantae; phylum Streptophyta; class Pinopsida; order Pinales; family Pinaceae; genus Picea; species Picea sitchensis. The sequence continues at coordinate 84,469 of SNQJ01S0074415.1, forward strand.
AACTGTCTCCATGAATGCGGTGGCAACTGTACTAGATTTGAAGGGATGAGAGAGTGCACAAAAGTGTGCGTACTTGGTTAGTCTATCAAAAATCACCATGATGGCACTCTTTCCTTCAGACGTCGGTAACCCTATGATGAAATCCATGGAAACCTCCTCCCAACACTAACATGGGATGGCTAATGGTTGTAAAATACATGGGGTCTTAATTGTTTCCACCTTATTTTGTTGGCAAACCAAACGTTCTACCACAAACCTTTAAACATCAGTTTTAAGGCCATCACAAAAAAAATCCTTTGTAACTCTATGGTAGGTTTTCAAAAATCCCAAGTGCCCTCCTACTGGAGAGGTTTGCAATTCCAATAATACCTTTTGTTTGAGTTGGGAGTTCTTACATAAATATAAACAATATTTCTACCATAGTGAATCATTTTTCCATGTAAATGTATCTGATGCACTGGAATCCTACTGCAACCTTTGAATGAGAGTCCACACTTTTTCGTCATTCTTCCATTCATCCCTTGCTTCTATTATCCAATCGGGTTGGATGATCGAGATATCATAGAGAAAGGCCTCAACATCTACATCCTTTCTTGAGAGTGCATCTGCTAGAACATTTTTCTTCCCCTTTTTATAGACGATTTCAAAATCATAACCCAATATCTTGGTTACCCATTTTTGTTCTTCTTCTGAAGATAGTCTTTGTTCCTCTAGAGTCCATGAAAATGCACCCTTCTTAGTTAGTGTCATGAAAGGTGCTTCTATTCTTCCATAGTGTCGAACAAACTTGCGGTAGTAACCTGTCAAACCCAAAAATCCTCTAAGATTATTCAATGTTTTGGGAATCGGCCAGTCCATCATGGCCTTAATATTGTTAGGGTCTACCTCAACACCTTCATGAGATACAATATGAACCAAATACTCTACCTCCTTCACTCCAAAGAAAAATTTGGATGGTTTGGCATATAGTTGTTGCTCCTTTAGTAGTTGTAGCACCTTTTCAACATGTCGCAAATGATCCTCCCAAGACTTGCTATAGATTAGTATATCATCAAAGAATACTAACACAAATTTTCGAAGGAAAGGCTTGAAAATGGAATTCATCAACCCTTGGAATGTGGAAGGTGCATTTGTAAGGCCAAAAGGAATGACCAAAAATTCATAATAGCCTTTATGAGTTCATAATGTTGTTTTTTGGATATCTTCTTCCTTCATTCTAATCTGATGATACCCTGAACGAAGATCCAATTTTGTGAAATAGATTGCTTCATGTAGTTCATCTAACAATTCATCAATGACAGGAATAGGAAACTTATATTTAATAGTGATCTTTTTGAGCTCTCTATAATCTAGACACATACGCCATGAGCTATATTTCTTGAATACCATTACCACTAGTGCAGAGTAAGAACTTTGGCTAGGTCTAATAATGACAGCCTCTAACATTTCTTCAACCATGCGCTCAATTTCACTCTTTAGGGAATAAGAGTATTTGTATGGCCTGATGTTAGGAGGAACACTCCCATGAATTATGATGCAGGAGCATCGCTCCCAAGCTAGCCATGCACCAGCCAGCTAGCCAACTCAGCGCACACATTCAAGGAGGAGAGGTGTAGCCCTCTCATATTCAAATTTTGAATTTGAATAAAGGGCATTAAATGTTTGTAAGGTTGTTAGAGCCAAAAGGCCATGCCTATACGTAGGCTTTAGATGTAGATAGCCTTTAATGGTTGTAAGGCTGAATCTAGCTCCGATATGGACTAGACAACCATTAATTTGTAAATTCAATGTAATTGGATAGAGTAGGTGAGATGGAGGGAAGAGATCAAAGAGCCCCCTCATGAAAAATATCTCTTGGAATCTCATAGAGAAAAGTCGAGTTAGAAGATAGAGAGGAGAGAAGGAACCGAGACTTTGTCAAAGTCTGAGCTCAAGAAAACCTTGTAAAGAAGGCATTTCATATTAATATAAACAACAGTTTTTCCTACATATTATTCTATGATTGCATGAATGTCTTTATGTGTGTTCATTATATGCTATAGATGTGTGCTAGTATAAATTTGCAGGGACAGATGGGTTCTGCTATCTATTGGGTTCTTTTATTTCAGGTTTGGGGTTCTTTGAGGCTTCATGCCAACAGGGTGTGACAAAACACTATGGGTTTTGAAAGCTAGTGTATAGAGTGCACTTCCAATTCTGAGGAATTTGGACAAAGACGCACCAGGAGCGTGCACCAACAGAAGTATTAAACTCATGGAGAAACCTCGAGGTTGTTGAATACCTTAGAGGTAAGACTGTGTAGAGGAGAACACAGTAGAAGACAAAATCACCGTGGGATCCTGGAAGAGCTCTGCCAGGCAGGCATTGAGAAGATGCACAGGTTGCATTGAGGAGAAGAACTTTGTTTCGAGTTCAGAAGGAGATAAAATCACTAAGGATTCTATAGAGCTCTGCTAGGAGGGCATTGAGAACAGGTACAAAAGTGTAGAGGAGAACTCCATTGTTATTTCAAGGAGAAATTATAATCATCGAGGATTCTGGAAGCTCTGCCAGAGGGCATTGAGCAGGTGCTAGAGTGCACAACAGAACTCTGGTTTGAGTTCAGAAAAGGGACAGGTTTACTGGGGAGACTCTTCCAGGAGGGAATTGAGTGGATGTGAATATAGAGCACAAAAAATAACTCTTTTGAGTTCTGGAATAGAAGAAGAGTCCAAGGAAGGATCTTCACAGGATTGCTGAATACCTTGCAAACTCAGCAAGGATTTGCTTGGGCAAGAGATTGCCAAGAGGGAATCAGATTCTCCATCTAAGGGAGAGAAAGGGTTAAGTACCTTAGAGGTCTGAGCAATGGAGAAGCTCAGGATAGATATCTCCTTCATGTGCGCAGAGACCCTGTAGGAATCACAGAGGTCAAAGAAACCTTTCAAGGATTCAAAGAGGACAAGCTCAGGAGGGAGAGTGCTTTCATTCACAGAGCTCTGCAAGTAATCGTAGAGGCCAGTAGAAGACCCTTTGGAGGGTTTGAGTTTGTGAAAGATTAGGAAGGAAGGCATCTTCAAGAATGCAGATAGAATCTCACTAGAGGGAGCACAACTACCGTCAGATCAGGCCGAAGAGAAGATTTGGACCGTTGAAATTTCACATCCAGGTAGCAACAAGAGAGCGTACAGGAGAAGAATATCTAAGCATCAGATCTCATGCAGATATCCGATAGCAATTGGATTTGTCGAAAGGAGCGTGAGGTTTAAATCCTTAAAAGAAGAGGAGAGAACCCGAAAAAGTCCCGAAATAGTGGATGTATCGGGATTTCCAGTTTCAAAAGTTCAAAACTTCATAGGTTATGAAGAAAACAGACTGAGAGACTAGAGGTCACAGGTTCTGAAGTTTTGAAGATATCGGGATCATTCATATTAGGAGGACATGTGTCGCGAGATCCTCACATCTCGGGGATTCAAACATTTGAAGGTGAAGGAGCGGAGGAGTCTTTCGGCTTCACGACTTGCAAAGTCCCGAGACGATCAGGGCTGTGCATCTGTGGAGGACACATGGCGATGATCGAGGAACTACTGGGTAATCGGATATCCGGAGCTAGAAATACCAGTAAATAGTGTCGTTGGGGTCGCAAAGTCTCAAAAAGGACCACACATTTAAGGTTTCGGGGAAATCCCCGAAAGGACATTAGCCGTTGGATGCAGGAGGATCATAGCCGTTGATCTCCCTTGATATGGTACTTCAATATTTCAGGTACCGGGAAGTCCAAGGAGCAAGGACCAGGCAACCTTGCATCGTAGGATCGTGAAACATGAAATCCCGAAGGCGTTGAAAATGTGATAGAAGGCTGACATTTCGGCATACTGGACATTGGGATACCAGAAATATTGAAGACAGGGAATCCAGGATCTTGGGTTAGAAACCCCTGAAGTTACAAAACATGACATAGAGGAGAGTGAGGCTATGGTCGCACCGGGTATCGGGATTTCAGAATTCGACAATTCGGGGATTCCGCTACAGAGAGCTGAGCACTTCAACAATTGGAACTCCAAAATCTCGAAACGTGAAAAGCCGGGGAAAATAAATCCTTGGAGGAGAAAGCTGGGGAGTGGCATTTCGGAGATTCAGGGTTCGGGATTTCGGGAATCCTGAAGGCAAGGGATAGGGGCATTTCGGTGTTGGAAACCCTGAAGTTCCGAAAGAAGACTACGGTCACAAGGAAAATAAGTCACATGGATTGAGTTATGGCCCAGAGGGGCTAATCGTCGTTGAGTTCCATTTCGGCATTTCATAGATTGGAGGAGTGAGGAGACAGAGGCTCTCGGCATCAGGACTCAGGGAGTCCCGAAACCTGAAATTCCCCTGGAAAAGACAGACGGTCATATTCAGAGGCCCTGAGGAGATGAAATCTCTCACCTGAGGTATGTTCACATAGGTGGAGTCTTCGTATAAGGACATGTGGATCGAAGATTTGAGGTTCCATTAGGGATTCAAAGGAGTCACTTCATCTCGAAGAGGTTTTTGAATGATCCTGTGAGCGGATCTCGGCCCGAGGGCTTGGGGTCTGTACCAAGTGGTATCAGAGATTGACTTTTGTATATTACAGATGGAGGAAGCAGAAGGAAGAAGAGTACTATGATACACACCATTTGTGGTATCAGAGCTTCCACTATGTTTGTATATTTCAGGCAGAGAGAGCAGGAAGGAAAAACTCTGATATACATCATTTTGGTATCAGAGGCAACTAGCAGAGACAGGCAGAGGAAGGTTGGATATTGGAAATCTCTGGTGATTATTTGCAGGTAGGCAACAGTCAGGAAGATATTTAGAGGACTGTAATGGAAAGATGGAAGCACTCAGGGTTGTCGAGTGACAACATATCTATCAGGAGGGAATATAGACAACAGGAAGATGGATACTGAAGGCCATGGACACGGTGGAAAGAAGATCCATTAGTAGCAGGAGAACGTTGCGAGAGATAAAGAGCTCGCCGAGATCAGAGCGAGGATGGATGAGCTAGCATTGTGGATGCAACACGGTGCAAGATCAATATGTGTATACGAATGGCCCATGAAGACGAAGGTAAAGAGGCCAATTCAGGAATTGGTGGCCAAAAGACAACAAAGGTTGTTAAAGGGATGGTTGCGGCATGTTGAAAAACTCAACGAACCAGAGGAGATGGTTTAGGTGTGTGAACTAGAGGCTAGGAGAAATCTCAATGATGTTGAGGATGACATGAGATCAGCTAAAGATCTCAAGTACTTCCAAGAGGGAAGCACAATAATTCCCAATTTCTAGGAGGGAAATGAGATGAAATCATTGTGGGATCTCATAAACTGTTGAGAGGATAGTGAGGGAATATCACATTACCAGGAGGACAATGAGATGAGGTTAGAGGATCTCATAGACTTCCAGGAGGGCATAAGAGAAATCCCATATTTTCAGGAGGACAAGGGAGAGCAGATGATCTTACAGCTGAGTTCATATCAACAAGGACAACTGACAGAGAAGGAGGATCAGACACACTTTCTGATCATTGGAGGAATTCAAATATTCCTGCCATACAACTCAGGTGAGGCCAACATATGCATTGAAGAGGGAGAAACAGTAGAAGAACAACCAGACATGACTGCGGAGAGTTGGAGAAGACACTGATGTTTGCCCAAAAAAAAGAAGGAGATGAGCATTCTGAGGAATGGCTCAAAATTTTCAGCCGGGAAGATGAAAAGGAGAAGACTGCAGCATTGGAGCTTGCAGCAGAAGAAGCCGAAAAAGAGACAAACAACATGATTTTTTCTGATCTATGCGAATAAATTGAATCCTTGGAGAGAAGGGTGATAGTGTAGAGCATGCATATCCAACAAGTTAAGTTGGAGACAGGTGAAGGAGAATACCAACCCAAGGAGCGAGTGGAAGAAGTTGGAAATATACCAACAGGAGAATTGGCAGAGGCAAAGCTGTCAGAAGAGGAAGCTAAGCAAAGACTCATTGATGAAATTGCAGAATTGGAGTCTGCAGTAGAGTGGCCAGCTAGTGGCACAAGAGGGGTAAAAGATGACAAGGGAGATCACGATGATCTGCCCATTTGCAGAAAAAAATTGCAGCAGAGGAGACTACATGAACAGAGCCAACCATTATAGTAGCTGGATGAAATGATTGAGTAGATCAGGAAGATGATGTTGAAGTTAGCACAAGAGACTTCCAGTAGGGAGAAGCTAAGAAGAAGAGAGATAGCAGCAGAGCAGCAGGAGCAACAACAACATCAGAACAATGGAGCAGATGAACAGCTCCAGAGGACTGTTTGGGATCCAGGAGGATTTCATTAGCCATGATGGAGAGCTCATGAGCAGGAGCTCATGAATTTTTCATAGCAGAGGAGTATGATGCAGGAGCATCACTCCCAAGCCAGCCATGTGCCAGCTAGCCAACCAACTCAGCGCACACATTCAAGGAGGAGAGGTGCAACCCTCTCATATTCAAATTTTGAATTTGAATAAAGGGCATTAAATGTTTGTAAGGCTGTTAGATCCAAAATTCCATTCCTATACACAGGCTTTAGATGTAGATAGCCTTTAATGGTTGTAAGGCTGAATGTAGCTCCGATCCATACTAGACAACCATTAATTTATAAATTCAATGTAATTGAATAGAGTAGGTGAGATGGAGGGAAGAGCTCAAAGAGCCCCCTCATGAAAAAGATCTCTTGGAATATCATAGAGAAAAGTTGATTTAGAATATAGAGAGGAGAGAAGGAGCCGAGACTCTGTCAAAGTCTGAGCTCAAGAACACCTTATAAAGGAGGCATTTCATATTACTATAAACAACAATTTTTCCTGCATATTATTCTGTGATTGCATGAATGTCTTTATGTGTGTTCATTATATGTTGTAGATGTGTGTTAGTATGCATTTGTAGGGACAGATGGGTTCTGCTATCTATTGGGTTCTTTGATTTTAGGTTTGGGGTTCTTTGAGGCTTCATGCCAAGAGAGTGTGACAGAACACTGCGGGTTTTGAAAGCTAGTGTATAGAGTGCACTTCCAATTCTGCGGAATTTGGACAAAGATGGACCAAGAGGGTGCACCAACCGAAGTCTTAAACTCATGGATAAAACTCAAGGTTGTTGAATACCTTGGAGGTAAGACTATGTAGAGGAGAACACAACAAAAGATAGACTCACTGCAGGATTCTGGAAGAGCTCTGCCAGGCAGGCATTGAGCAGATGCATAGGTTGCATTGAGGAGAAGAACTCTGGTTTGAGTTTAGAAGGAGATAGAATCACTGAGGATTATATAGATCTCTACCAGGAGGGCATTGAGCATAGGCACAGAAGTGCAGAGGAGAAATCCATTGTGAGTTTAAGGAGAAATCAGAATCACCGAGGATTCTAGAAGCTCTGCCAGAGGGCATTGAACAGGTGCTAGAGTGCACAACAAAACTCTGGTTTGAGTTCGGAAAAGGGACAGGTTTACTGAGGAGACTTTGCCAGGAGGGAATTGAGTGTATGTGAAGATAGAACACATAAAATAACTCGTTTGAGTTCTGGAATAGAAGAAGAGTCTAGGGAAGGATCTTCACAGGGTTGTTGAATACCCTGCAGACTTAGGAAGGAGTTGCTTGAGCGAGAGATTTCCAAGAGGGCATCATATTCTCCATCTGAGGGAGAGAAAGGGTTAAGTCCCTTAAAGGTATGAGCAATGGAGAAGCTCAGGACAGATAGCTCCTTCGTGTGTGCAGAGACCCTGTAGGAATGATAGAGGTCGAAGAAACCTTTCAAGGATTCAAAGAGGACAAGCTTAGGAGGGAGAGTGCTTTCATGCACAGAGCCCTGGAAGTAATCGTAGAGGCTGGTAGAAGACCCTTTGGAGGGTTTGAGTTCGAGAAAGCTCAGGAAGGAAGGCGTCTTAAATAACACAAACAAAATCTCACTAGAGGGAGCACAACTACCATCGGATCAGGTTGAAGAGAAGATCTGGACCGTTGAAATTTCACGTCCAGGTAGCGACAGGAGAGCACACAGGAGAAGAACATTTGAGAATCATATTTCATGCAGATAGCCGATAGCCATCAGATTTGTTGAAAGGAGCATGAGGATTAAATCAAAGCGAGAAGAGGAGAGAACCTAGAAAATTCTCAAAATAGTGGATGTATCGGGATTTCAGGTTTCGAAAGTTCGAAACTTCGGAGGTTCTAAAGACATCAGACTGAGAGACTAGAGGTCACGGGTTCTGAAGTCCCAAAGATATCAGGATCATCCATATTAGGAGGACATGTGTCGCAAGATCCTCACATCTCAAGGATTTAGACATTTGAAGGTGAAGGAGTAGAGGAATATTTTGGCTTCGCGACTTGCGAAGTCCCAAGATGATCAGGGCCATCCATCTGTGGAGGACACATGGCGATGATTAGGGCCATCCATCTGTGGAGGACACGTGGCGATGATCAGGGCCATCCATCTGTGGAGGACACGTGGCGATGATCAGGGCCATCCATCTGTGGAGGACATGTGGCGATGATCAGGGAACTACCGGGTAATCGGATACTGGGAGTTTGAAAGACCAGTAAATAGTGTCGTTGGGGTCACAAAGTCTCGAAAAGGAGCACACATTTGAGGTTTCAGGGAAATCCCTGAAAGGACATGAGCCATTGGATGTGGGAGGATCACAACCGTTGATCTCCCTTGATATGGTACTTCAGTATTGCGGGTACCGGGATGTCCAAGGAGCAAGGACCGGGCAACTTTGCATCGTGGGATCGTAAAACGCAAAATTCCGAAGGCATTGAGAATGCGATAGAAGGCTGACATTTTGTCATACCAGAAATCTTGAAGACAGGTAATCCAGGCTCTTGGGTTAGAAACCCCTGAATTTGCGAAACACAACATAGAGGAGAGTGAGACTGTGGTCGCATTGGGTATCAAGATTTCAGAATTCGACAATTCAGGGATTTCGCTACAGAGAGTCGATTACTTCAGAAATTGGAACTCTGAAATCGTGAAACATGAAAAGCCAGGGAAAATATATCCTTGGAGGAGAAATATAGGGAGTGGAATTTCGTAGATTCGTGGTTCGAGATTTTGGGAATCCCGAAGGCAAGGGATAGGGGCATTTCGGCGTTGGAAACCCCGAAGTTCCGAAAGAAGATTGCGGTCATGAGGAAAAGTGGTCACATGGATTGAGTTATGGCCCAGAGGGGATAATTGTCATTAAGTGCCATTTCATCATTTCGGCATTTCGGAGATTGGAGGAGTGAGGAGACAGAGGCTTCCAACATCAGGACTCAGGGAGTCCTGAAACCCGAAATTCCATTTCGAGAAAAGACAGACGATCATATTCAGAGGCCGTGAGGAGATGAAATATCACTCCTGGGGTATGTTCGTACAGGTGGAGTCTTCATATAAGGACCTATGGATCGAAGATTTGAGGTTCCATTAGGGAGTCAGAGGAGTCGCTTCAACTCGAGGAGGTTTTTGAACGATCCTATGAGCAGATCTCAGCCTGAGGGCTTGGGGTCTGTACCTGATCTAGGTGGATATTGGTGGCCACCCACCTATTCCACTTGGACCCCCACCATTGCTTCTTTCAATTTTTCAGTTTCCGCACAGTTTACTATTTTTAGCAGTTTTTCGGGTCCTGAACTTCCGGAGCCGTTTTGAGGCCTTAAAAGACGTTTTTTGGGAAAACGGAGAGCAACATATTTCATACATCATGTTGCTCACATTAAAGTTGTATTCCTCAGATAGATCTTTCTAACGAGATATAGAACACGTCAAACGGAGATCGTATGCCAAAGTTACGCCCCCGGGAAGTTGATGTACCAACTTACCCAAACAGGGCCCATAGTCTTGGCGTTTCATCTCCCAGGGTTAGGTCTTTGGATGTTTAGGGTTTTCCATTGTTTCTCAATAATAATAGGCCTTCGAGCCTCATTGTAACACATTTTAGAGGCCAGTAGCCACCACATCTCTTCTCAGAGATAAGCTACCAACGCCCTAGCTAGTTTATTTCCATTATGTTTGTAAGCATATTTTAGTCATTTGTTAATAATGAAATGAAGTCTTATTTCCGCTGCATCTCTGTGTTTATGTGTATTTCTGTATTTCATTTTTTTCCTACATAAATCTGGATCAGTGGTATCAGATCGATCTGCTCATTCTCGATCCTTCTTTGCATGTCCCCAATGAGATCAGGGTATAAGGAGTTGGGGCTCGATCTAGTTGAACCTTTGCAAGATCAGCCTCGCAAACCCCAACGACCGCTCATGGGGGAAGAAAAGAAAGATGAAAGAGCAGGAGATCATATAAAAATGTTGCTCGAGGATGCCCTCGAGAAACAAAGGAACGCGATGATGGACAACTTTGCCCAGATTCTTCAACGGATTCTGACCGACGACACATCGACATCCAGAAGCCACTCTGGAGGTGCCACTCCTTTTAAGGTACAAGTAAACTTTGACATTCCCATATTTGATGGCCAAATAGATGCAGATGCCATAGATAAATGGTTGAATCTGTTAGAAGGATATTTCTCGGTTCATGACTTTTCCGACCGAGAAAAGATTATTTTCGCACTCCTCAAAGCCGCCCCCCATGTCAAGGACTGGTGGGAAAACTACTCAGAGAAAGAGGGTGAGGGAGAACCCTCTTTGTTCTCGGCCACACCCACTTGGAATTCTTTCTGAGACGCCATCAAGGAACAACATTATCCCATGGGGAGCTATGAGGACAAATACATACAATGGACTATGTTGCAGCAGTAAAGGGACCAAGATGTGCATGACATGACGAATCTGTTTCATACCCTACGCACAAAGTTGGGTATCAAAGATTCAGAGAAACATTTGGTGTTAAGGTACCGCATTTTTCTGCACAGATACATTCAGGAGGAAATGGAGTTCCTCAACATCTCCTCACTTGGTGTGGCATACTGATATGCTGCCAAGATTGAGAAGAAGTTCAAACAAAAGAAGTGAGACTTTGGGTTTGCAAATCAGAAGCAAGGGAAAGGTACTCCCAAACCACAGAACAAAGGACCAAGCCAAGGCAGGGCAGCCCAGGACAACCCGCCAAATCCACAAGCAAAGAAAAACACCACAAAGCCAAGAAAGGACATGAGG
>SNQJ01S0074416.1:24758-37354 GCA_010110895.2 Picea sitchensis
ATTCCAGTCGTGTTTATACCCCATGAAGTATTTACACCCCAGAAGTATGTACACTTTTCCACGCGGGGGACTGCAGAGGGGGGTACCCCCTTTGTGGGGTCCGGGGGGATATCCCCCCAGTTGGGGGGTCTGGGGGAAAGTGGGCCCCTAGCGGGGGTTCGGGGGTAGTGTCCCTTGATGGGGGTTTGGGGGTGAATCCCTCGAAGGAAAATTTGCCTTGTAAATGTATATTGTAATTTCATTGTAAATCTAGACTGTTCATTATAAGGTCGCAGATCTAACGATAGAGATTATGTTAGGGTTGTTTTCCCTATAAGGAAACCCTCTTTTATGAGGTAAATGTATTGTGACTATGGTTGATGGCAAATATTGTATTCTGAGATAGGAGATTGTGAGAGAAAGAAGAGGAAGTTACAACAGGTTTGATGTAGGCTGTATCCCTTCATATGATGGATAATAATAAAGGAAGGACCTATCAATTTCTCTGGTGGACGTAGCCAACACTGGGTGAACCACATAAATCTGTATCTCTATTGTATTGTGTATCTTCGATGTTTTGTTTCCACCTTTGTTTTATTTTATTGTTCCACAGTCCTGTTTTTCTAACATTTACATGTCTTGATGGAAATGGAAAACAGAGCACTGTGAAAGGAGTTCCAAGAACCATCTCTATAAGGGAGATTTCATCCTTCAGCTAAAAATATGTTTTAGGAAAGGATGTCAATTGTATGCATCTCATGTGAAAGAACCAGAAAATAAGAAGGGGCCAAGGCTCGAAGATTCCTCGGTACTATAGGAATTTGAAGATGTATTCCAAGAAATACCTAGATTTCCACCAAGAAGGGGGATATATTTCTCAATTGATTTAGTTCAAGGAGCTGCCCCTCTGTCAAAAACACCTTACAAAATGATCACACTAGAGTTAAAAGAATGAAAAATGTAGTTGGAGGAATTGTTGAAGAAAGGGTACATACGTCCAAGTATTTCACCTTGGGGAGCACCAGTACTTTTCGTCAAAAATAAAGATGGAACCTTGACGCTATGTATTGAATTTCAACAACTGAACAAGTGCACTATAAATAAAAAGTATATTCTACCTCGAATTGATGACCTCTTTTATTAGCTAAGAGGAGAAAAGATATTCTCAAAGATTGACTCGAGGGCAGGATACCATTAGGGAAGAATCAAGAAGAAGACATTCATATGATGACCTTTCAGACTAGGTATGGGCATTATGAATTTGTAGTGGTGACATTTGGACTGACCAATGCACCAGCTATCTTCATGTTCTTAATGAATGGCATATTCAAAAATTATTTGGATAAGTTTGTCATAGTATTGCTGGATGACATACTTATCTATTATAAGTCTGAAGAGGAGCATTAACATCACCTAAGACTAGTGTTGCAAGTACTGAGAGAACATCAGTTGTATGCCAAGTTGAGTAAGTGTTATTTTTATCAAAAGCAGATCCATTACTTGGGACACATTATTTCAGAGAAGGCAATAACAATAGATCCAGAGAAGATTAAAGCCATTAGAGGATGGCCAACACCCAAAAATGTGTCAAACGTCAGATCTTTTATGGGATTAGCTACCTACTATAGGAGGTTCATAGTAGGGTTCTCTAAGATTTATCATCCCATCACTTCTTTTCAAAAGAAGGGAACTAAATTTGAATGGACACTCAAGTGTGAAAAGAATTTTAATCCGTTGAAGGAATTACTTACTAGTGCACCTGTGTTAAAGATTGTTGACCCAAAGGAAATTTTTTTGGTATGTACAGATGCATGTAAGGAAGGACTTGGGGGAATCCTCATGCAAAATGGACATTTCATTGGATATGAGTCCAGAAAGATTAAGGAACATGAAAGGAACTATGCCATGCATGACTTGGAACTTTCTTCCATTGTTCACTCCTTGAGGATGTCGAGGCATTATCTCATGCATGAGGACTCTTTTTAAGGGAATTTCAAGGTGGTTCCCATCGAAGACAAAGATTCAAAAGTGGATAGAGGATCAAGAGAGGGACTTTGTTGAAGCCCAGAACAAGAACCCTAAACTGAGTACTGAAGATTGGCTACAAATATACATCTTCATCGACATTCACGAGATCTTCTTTGGAGGAATCCACTAGGAGTTGTTTGAGTGGTTGGATAGATTAGCCGATACCCTATTTGATATTAGATCTAGACCTCCTGTGGTTTGGACACCAACACTGATCCAGAAGGTGAAGCGAGTTGACAATGTTGTATCTAGAGCAGTAGATCATTGATTTGATAGTACCATTGGAGGGTATATCACCGAATTTGCTGCTGATAGGGTAGAATCATATAGCCAAGCTGAGAGATACTTTTTCAAAGGACCCAGAGAATTTTTTTTCCACTTTTGGAAGCTGAGAATCAAGATGTTGTTGCATGAAAAGAATGTCTTGAAGATACAGTAGATTGGTTGGACCTGAAAAGGCTAATGTTTAGAAATTCAGACAATGACAACAACATAGAAACTGGACATACACACATTGGAAGAGTATTCATAGGGGTTCACCTTGAGAATCTGTTTAAGAAAAAATACGGAGAATAGGGTTTCTACAGTGGAGAAGAGGTAGATCTAACCAACGAAGAACATTCAAAACCTACTAGAATGGAAGAAGGGGAAGTTGAATAACTTTTCCAAAGTGAGCCAAAAACCCCAGGAACTACACAGACTACTGAAGTAAGTAACATTAACCCTCATGTTGTTTCAATAGCACCAAGCATCTAGAATAGCTAGAACCACCAGAGTCTTCAGAGTGTTGTTACTAGCGACTCAGCCTATACTTAGATAGGAAGCCTAGGGAACTATATGGAAGATGATATGAGGCTCCCTATATTTAGGGGAGATGGATATGATGATCCTAATCAACACTGGTTCTTGTGTGAGGCCATGTGGAATATTAAAAGTATCACTGATGAATCCATCAAGAGAACCTAGTTCAACACTACGCCAAGGGACTGTGCGCTGAGTTGGTACATGAAAATTGTCCAAGGACTGGTGAAGCCTAAGCCACTGAACGAGATCAAGAATGCATTGATTACAGAGTTTAAGAAACCTAAGTCAGAGTCACAATTTATTACATAGCTAAAAGAGATCAAGAAAAAGGTAGCAGAACCTGTTTGGGAGTTCAACCAGAGATTCAAGACCCTAACAGGTTGATTAACTTTTCAGATTCCTGATGAAAAGAAAAAAGAATGGTTCATCGCGGATCTGTTACCACACATCAGATTCCCTCTGATGCAACAAAAGATTTCATCACATATAGAGTCTTTGGAGATTTCCATGAAGCTTGAATCAACACCTATGGGAGAATCTAGCTCAGGAATGAGCCAAATCTTGAGCCAATTGACTAGTTTGTTGCTGCAGGTCGAGGATATGAAGAAGGACAAGGGGAAGGAAAAAAGAGAAGATATTTGGTGTGTAATATGCAGATCCGAAGGTCATGATAAGAAACACTGTCCCTTATTTCATGAGTATTTGGCCTCAGGAGCACTGATCCCCTTGAAGAAAGTTAACCTGCCCTAGTGCAATGTATGCAGAAATAGGCATTACCCAGGTGAGTGCTATTACATGCAAAAGTATGTTCAGGAACCCAAAAACTTGTATTGAACATTCTGTAAATCAGTGGGGCATGATGATCGATATTGTAGAGCTTACGATCTCATGCATGAGAGGTCAAGGGACATATACAAGATTCAAGTAGAAGTACAACAAGAAGGAAACACTCTGTAGTACAACTCTCCAGGGAGAGGAAAATTCAATCCTCGCAGTGGATACAAAGGACGAGGACGAGGATGAGGTATGGGCCAAGGATGAGGACAAAGAAACTGTTATAACTGCATACATCTAGGCCACTTGGCAAGGGATTGCTAGAATCCTTGCACAACCTATAGTTATTGTAACTCTTTCGAGAATATCATAGAAGAATACCCTATGTTGTTGGCTAAGCTTCAAGAAAGACAAGGACCCCAACAGAACCCACAAGTGAAACTGATATATGCCGAACCACATGGAACATACCCTAGATTCATTATTATTAATCAAGGAGGCGTTGCTATAGGAGAAGATAGAACAATCCAAAGAAAGATCGCAGAAGAGTCAGGTATCAGGAAAGCTATGGAGAAGACTCGGGATTTTGATGCAAGAAAAGAAAGACAAATATTTGAGGAAGGAAGGCAAGAATTCAAGGGGAACCAAGGATCCTCATCTAAAACGTGACCATAAATAAAAGAGTATGGAATTCCTCAGGCATTTAATCAATTGGCTTCACCAGAAGAAGGAAAAGAGGTAAGTAAACTCATCGAATTTTTGTACACTTGTCTTAAGTTAATTTGGGATGAGAATGTTGTGCAAGAGTTACAAAACCTAATATTGCTAAGAAAGGTAGACCCCTTACTGAACATGGCAGTACACCAGATTGCTAAGAAGAGAAGAAAAAACAAAGAATTACATTTGAATGCTCAAATAGGAGAGTATGATATAGACTATGTGGTCCTCGACTTAGGGTCAGAGGTCAATGTCATGACGAAGCAAACTTGGGCACTAATGGGAAAACCGAAGTTGATCTATTCCCCTATCAGGCTTAGAATGGATATTCAACAAGCTGTAGACCCATTTGGATGATTGGAGCATGTCCTTGTGGACATCGATGGAGTTAGGACCTTTGCAGATTTTGAGGTAATTGAAATTGTTTATGATAACTACCCTTACCCTGCATTGCTAGGAATTGATTGGGCCTTCGACAATTCTACTTTTGTTGATTTAAAGAAAATATGCATGAAATTTGAAATATTTGGCCTTAGGGTCATTTAACCCTCAGATACAAATGAGGGTCTGCGATATACAGAGCCCATCAGAGAAGAATACCATGCATATGAGATGGAGAACATATATAAATTAACAGCGAGACAATAGGATTATATCAACCCTACTGCCGATGGAAATCTAAGTTGGCGAAGTGACAACACGTGTTCATCAGATTCAGAAGAATCACTGGAGAACTGGAAGAACCAGATGTATGAAGTATCCACAAGGAGATGTGCTCGATTGATGAGAGAAGTTCATTGGCTTGGTACAACAATAAGTAACTTACCTACCTTTGATGGTCTGAACCCTCTAGAAGCCTTCCTCTCATATTTTGAAACAAGTGTACCAGCACAACAGAGGTTGTTGGCTATGGATGAGGCCCTGAAATCCACACCAGGAAGATGGTGGGGGATGCACAAAAACAATATTACAGACTGGACACAATGCCGAACCTTGATGACAACGTAGTTCTCAACATAAGAAGGAAGTTGCGAAGTGAGCTACACAGGTCAAAGCTGCCCAAAGGACCATGTGTGAAGCTATGAAGAATCTTGGAGTGACATTCCTTGAGAAAAATGAGTACACAGGTTCATTAACATGTTGGACACGACCCCTATTAACTGGTACCTTCAAGTGGAGCTGCACCTAATCACTGCAGATTGGGAAGGTATGCTTCAGAATTTTGTAACCACCTTTTTGTTTGAAAGTGAATTTCCTTCAGTATATCAAGCACTACATATAGTGAGGCATAAATTATTTAAGGAGGCATCTAGCCTCCCTTTGGAGAGATAAGTGGATGAATGGACTGCGCCATTCTAGAAACTACAAGGATGTTACAATATTAATGTCGATGCAGATTATGATCCAAGGAAGGTAAAAATTACTGAGACATAAGGCCACAGGGATGTGGAAGGACCAGGATTTGAGCTTCCATTCATTAGACAATCGATCAAGATAAATAATTTCAATATTGGGATAGATGAGACACCGAAACTTTCCAATGTCAAAGATTATTTGGATGTTGCTACCATTGACAAAATTACAGAATTATTGCATGAGTATCAGGACTTGTTTTCGACCAAGTTCACTGATATCAAGGGTATCAAAGGACCTATTGGAGAGATCAGAATACCTATGAAATCATATGCAAATCCATTCAAGAAAAGAACCTATAGATTGAACCCAAAATATAAGGAAAAAGTGAAGATTGAGCTCGATAGAATGTTAGAAGCAGGGATTATTGAACCTGTCAAAGAGTTGGAGTGGATCGGCCCTATGGTGGTGCAAGACAAGAAGATAGGTGAGATCACGATCTGCGTAGATCTCAGGAAGTTGAATGATGTTGTTTTCATGATCCTTTCCCTACACCATTCACAGACGAAGTACTGGATAACGTGCGAGGCCAGGAAGTATATTCTTTTATAGAAGGATTTTCAGGATACCATCAGATCCAGATTGCCAACGAGGACCACCACAAAACCACATTTTCCATAGAATGGGGATTCTACCAATACATAGTGATTCCATTTGGAATGAATAATTCCCTAGCCATCTTCTCCAGGGTGGTGGTTGAAGCATTCAAAGAATGTTTGCATAAGTTTTTAGAAGCCTATTTTGATGATTGGACTATTTTTAGTTTGCTGAAAAATCATATTGAATGTCTAAGACTAATGTTGGACAAATGAAGGCAGTGTCAAATTGCTTTAAACTTGAATAAGTGCATCATCTTCTCACCATTTGGAGTATTATTAGGACATATTGTATGCAAGCAAGGATTGTTGGTGGATCCATAAAAAATTGCAATTATAGTTGACTTACCGCCTCCTACTTCAGTCAAACAACTATGCACTGTGTTAGGACATACTAGTTATTATAGGAAATTTATTAAAGGATATGCTTAGATTAGTGTGCCAATGGAGAAGTTATTAAAGAAATATTGTTAGTTTGGATGGACAGACGAATTCCAACAGAGCTTCGACACACTGAAACAAAATATGGTGACTGCGCCCATTCTGGTCTTTCCAGACTAGAACAGAGAATTTCATGTGCATGTCGATGCATCTTCTATTGCATTAGGAGTAGTATTGGAACAACTTGGAGAAGGGGAGATCGACCATCCATTAACATTTTCCAGCAAAAATCTATCTACAGCTGAAATTAACTACACTACTACAAGGAGAGAAGGATTAGCCATGGTGTACACGCTGCAAAAATTCTGCCATTACTTACTAGGAGGACACTTTAAAATGTTTATTGATCACTCTGTGCTGAAGTACCTAGTTATAAGCCAGTGTTGGGGGGGGTGAATCTTCATATGGATTCTCCTGTTTCAAGAATATTGTTTTGATATCATAGTTAAGCCAGGAAGAATGAACAAGGGACCTGACCACTTGTCGAGGTTGGAACATGGCGAAGAACCCACCCATCTGGAGGATACCCTATCGGATGTACCACTACTCACCATTAGGAAGATGGATGACCACTTTACAGACATAGTCCAGTTCCTATCAACAGGAATGGATCCAAGTGAGTATACAATTTCCTAGAAGAAACAAGTAGTGGTGCGCGCTGCAGACTTTTCACTGATAATTGGTTAACTATATAATATGGGACCTGATGAGATACTAAGAATATGTGTGATGGAGGCAGAGTTCCCGTTGATCCTCGCAGAATCTCATGAAGGCATTGCAGGAGGACATTACGCAGGGAAATCAACTGCGTAGAAGGTTCTGCGAGCTGGCCTTTGGTGGCCTACTTTACACAAAGATGATAAAGAATATACCTAAGCCTGTGATGTATGCCAAAGAGTTGGAAAACCATCTTGAAGAGATGAAATTCCACTAGCACTATAGATGACCCTACAAGCATTTGAAAAGTGGGCCATTGACTTCGTGGGACCTATAAACCCACCAGGAAAGCACATAGGAATAAGGTACATTATCACTACAACAGAATACACTACTAGATGGGCCAAAGCAAGAGAATTCAAGGACTGTAGTGCAACTATAGCTGCATGTTTTATATTTGATGACATAATAACTAGGTTTGGATGCCCTAAGCCCCTTATGAGTGATTAAGTCACTCATTTCATCAATAAGGCAGTTGAAGCCCTGACTGAAGAATTCACAATTCACCATCAGAAGAGTACACCTTACCATCTACAAGCAAATGGAACGGTTGAAGCATTCAAAAAAATCTTGGAGACAACATTGACAAATATTTGCAGTGTGAATAGGGATGACTGGGATTTAAGAGTACCAATAGTACTCTAGGCTTATAGAACCACTTGCAAGAAATTAACAATGCAGACCCCTTTCAAGTTGGTTTATGACCTCAAAGTTATTGTCCCAATGGAGTACTTGGTACTAAGCTTAAGAATTGTTGCATTTACAAACATGGATGATACTGGAAATGTTTGTGAGAGGCTTTCCCAGCTGGTTGAACTAGAGGAAGATAGATTTATTACAGGATTCCATCAGCAGGTACAAAAGGAAAGAGAGAAGGCCTATCATGATAGACACATCAAGAAGAAGGAATTTAAGCAAGGTGATTTAGTACTGGTGTATGACAATAAATTTATAAGACATCCAGGGAAGTTTAGAATGCATTGGCTTGGACCATATGAGATCACCTATGTTATAGAAGGAGGAGATTCAAAACTAAAAAAATTGAAGGGAGAATGGAAAGAAGGATTAGTGAATGGGAGTTGGTTGAAGTTGTATTATGACAACCAACTGCCTCGCAGCTCTCAGTGAAAGTAAGGAAAAAAGGGTCTAGGTACCAGGTGTTGTTGAAACTGGGTACCAGAAATAGAAAAGACAGTCTGCACAAGGATGGGAAGGAGGCATAAAGCAGAAAGAAAAGGCTATGCTACGTAGTCCAGAGTCGAAGTGAAATGAAAGGATCAGATCTGAAGTGCATCAGGATGAGTCACAGGTGCATTTTGGGGGACTGTTGGCCCTTGGTTAGGGAAGGAAGAGAAGATCAAGGAAGAAAAGGTAAAAAGTGAACTGCGTAGGAGACACAGTGACTGTCACTGGGTCGAAGTAAGCAAAAGAGAAAAAAATCCAATGCGAAGTACGGAGAAGCAAGAGGTTGGATGAGGAGATTGAGGATGACATATCAACAAGGAAGATGGATCGAGGACAACTCAGCAAGTAGAGAAATCCACCATTGGATGCTTTGGAGCACCGCACGAGAAGGGAGGAAAGACAGGCTGACAAATCCCTGAAAAGGTGGTTCAAGTTAACCTAGGGTTTGAGACACCTAGGGTTTTGGGTAATTAGGGTTTTGACACCTATGTTTCGACCTAAGGCTATCGATGAGGGAATATGATGTATAAATAGAGGTCAAGAGGGCCTAGGTTAGGTCGGTACTAGTGTTAGATATTGATATTAATTGTTATTGGTTAAGATATTATTGTACTGTGAGAGATAGGAGTGCTAAAAGTGAGAGCCTCCTGGTATTGTAAGATCTTCAGCTGGGTGCAAAGATCAAGTCCTGCAGCTGGGTGCACAGGAAGGTGGGAGATAGAGAGAAGAAGATAGAAGATCTACTAACTAAGAGTGTAGATCAGAACTTTAATCTTTATCTTAATATATCATAAGAACAGTTCTGTGGATGTAGCCCTAGAGAGAGGGTGAACCACATATATTTTGTGTCATATGTGTGATTGATGCCTGGATCTCTATCATTGTTATACTGTAATTTGCATTATTGTGTTAGATCAGATTTATGGCTATGCAGAGTAGATCTAGATGATAAGAGATACATGAATGTTGCATTATCATTGTATTAGTTCCACTTGATATTCCCCTAGTTGTAGACATCTCTATCCCGCAACCCCCCTCTTGGCTTCTTCGGGTGAGACTACATCTTCTTTGCAGGTGTTGTCGAAAGGGCCAATAGCTAGGGATGTTTGGTGTGCTCTTGGAGTGAACCCTGGGTCTGCCCCTGTGGCAACAAGGACAAACCACATTGGCCTGAAGTATATTTTTGAGCATCCAACATTGAATGCCATGCAAACAAGATGCCTGGAATTTTTAAGTGAATATGACTTCGATATCAAGCATATCAAGGGAAAGGAGAAGAAAGTTGTTGATGCACTTATTAGAAGAGTGCATATCATGCATGCTACTGTTGTCAATATGCATCAGTAAGACTTGAAGAGAATAATTTTAGATGGTCTTGTTACAAACCAACATTACCTATAGGTAAAGGAAAGCTTACAGGAAGGAGATGTACAACAAAAAATAAAGGAGTATGCATGATGTTCCTTATGCTGGACATCCTGGTTACCAGAAAACTATTACAACAGTAAGAAGCCAGTGCTTTTTTCCAGGAATGAGGAAGGATGTTGTTGATTACATGGCTCGATATATGGAATGTAAAAAGGTGAAGGCTGAGCATAGGCACCCAACGAGTTTGTTGTATCCATTGCCAATCCCAGAGAAGAAATGGGAAGTGATCACCATGGATTTCATCACAGGATTACCTAGAACAAGTAAGCAACATGATTCAATGATGGTGGTGGTTGAAAAATTAACAAAGGCTTCTCATTTTGTGCGTATGAAGACAACTCATATAGTGGCTAATATTGCATAAATTTTCATGAAGGAAATTTCTAGGTTGCATGGGATACCTAGGACAATCGTCTCAGACAAAGATACAAATTTTACCTCCAATTTCAGAGGGGATTGTTTAAAGGATTTGGCACAAATCTAAACTTTAGAAAAACATATCATCCCCAGAAAAATGGGAAAAGAGAGAGAGTCAATTGAATAATTGAAGATATGCTGAGAATGTAAGTGACAGATAAGCCATCTAGGTGGGAAGATTACTTACACTTGGTTGAGTTTGCATATAACAATGGGTATCAAGATTCATTGAGAATGATCCCATTTGAAGCCTTGTATGGTAGGAAATGTGATACTCCAGTAATCTAGGACAACCCAATAGATAGAGTGGTACTTGGGCCGGAGTTGCTCAAGGACATGGAATACCAAGTGGTCAAGATCAAGAAGAATTTAAAGGCAGCTTAGGATAGACAGAAATTTTATGAATACAAGAACAGGAAAACTAGAGAATTTAAAGTAGGGGAGCATGTACTTTTGAAAGTGAAGCCCAAGAAAATCTCTTTGAAGTTGGGTAGTTGTACAAATCTGGCAGCTAAATTTTGTGGTCCATTTGAAATATTGGACATAATAGGGCCAGTTGCATACATGCTTGGATTGCCTGCTTCCATGAATGTGCATAATGTATTTCATGTCTCTTTACTAAATAAATATGTACATGATCCTAACCATGTTATTGATTGGCATCTGATTCAGGTAGAGACAGAGGGAGATTTTTAGGTTCAACCAGTGTGGGTATTGGACAGAGAAGTCAAAATGCTCTGGAATCGAGTTATAGAGATGGTATAAGTTCAATGGACCTGGTACGGAACTAAATATGCTACCTGGGAGCATGAAGATGCCATCTAGGAAGATTACCCACAATGTTTTGAATAAATTTGAGATTTTGATCTCTATTTTCTATATGCACTAAGGACCGTGCCAAAATAAGTGGGAGGGGATGTAACACTCCAGGTTTTGAACCTCCATTTTAAATAATGTATTGTTACAATGCTGAGAGGATAGGGTGCCCAAAAAATTATTAAAAGGAAAATGTGCCCAAGAAATGTAATGTTTTTTTTATCATTATTAATAATAAATACATGGATGGTTGCTAGACGGACAAGGACTAGAATTATAGGGGGTTATGATTCCACAAGATAGGGGGCTTGAGGGGATAAGTGTTTATTCCTATTTTAATTACCCCTTTTTTTCTAGAACAATTATCCTAGATCCTGAATAAGGAGAAGGACTGCTTGAGGGACTGCATGATAGAGAAGGGTGGAGATTCGTTCTCTTGGGTGGTGCAATATGGGTAGAAGAGAGTTGGGTACTTGGATTGTTGTGAGAGTTGGGAATTCTGTGAGATATTGGGTACTGACTGGTTTGGGAAGCCAAGTAACACTCTGGAACTATCCTTGTGGATTCGTAGCCCTGGCTTGGGAGTGTCATTGTTGTTGAGTTTTGGAACATTAGTGTCTACGGTTGGGTGGAATGTCCTCTATCTACAGCCAGTTGGTGTCATATTTCATAAAGATGAGTTCTCTTTGTTATGGTATCATTTACATGTATATGAATGTATTTCCATCGTATATTTAATTATCGCTTAATTGAATATTTAGACTATGCATGCCTATTGACTACTATTGTGTGTGTTGTTAAAGTCTTTTCTTTTATGCATCTTTAAATTTTAAAAAGGTATCGGTAAGAGAAAGAATTCCAAGGGCGGGCTTGAAGGTAGCATACCCCGACCTATGAGTGGTTGGGTATGTTACATTTTCAAAGGCCAATCATAACTCCAATGCACTCTTGCCTCCCACTGCATCTTAAATGTTAGCTTCTCCATCTCTGCTCAGATTTCACGGAGCTCCGTGTCCATCTCCACTTTTCTTCTCTGCGGGAAGTCTCCTCCTCGACCATGCTTATGACCTCCAATGACCATCTTGTTTCACCTGCAGCCTTCTTGATTGTCTACCATATGTTGTGCGCCTTGCAACAGTTTCCATAGAGCATCTTACTCTATCTTTCTTCACCCACTATATACAACAAATGTAATGGATCTAAATTAATTTAAACAACGATTGAATTAGAACACAACAATAAAATTTAAAAATTACTTCATCTAGCACATTCGAAATCTAA
>SNQJ01S0074416.1:37364-66537 GCA_010110895.2 Picea sitchensis
ACCTTTCCCATTCCAACAATTTTGCATGGTGCATCATCACCCAAATGAACCTGTCCAAAATCACCTTCAACATAATCTAGAAAATGTTTCCTATGGGGTGTGGCATGAAATGAAGCCCCTGAATCTACTACCCAAGACTCAGAGATATTATCTATAGAAAGAATCAAAGCATCTTGTAACACATCACCTGTTACATTTGCTTCCTAATTTCTCTCATGTTGTACATCTCTTTGTTTCTTTGGATCTCTGTAGTCTTTCTTCAGATTTCCTTTCTTCCCATAATTCCAACACTCTATATTTCCAAGTCTGGATTTGGATATTCCCTTCCTATAATTACCACGATTCCTGAAACCCTTTCCTCTATCATTTTGTCTTCCCCTATTCTCCATGTTCAACACATTTCTGGATGTCTCACCTATGCTTTTCCATCGCATTTCCTCACTAAGGATAACACCAACAACATCATAAAATTTTAAAGTATTTGAACCAGAGACAAAGTTACTTACAACCATGACCAAGTTGTTCCATCTTTCTGGCAATGAGCACAATATTAGAAGAACCCTGACCTCATCATCAAAGTCCACTTTTACAGAACTTAGTTGATATGTAACCATATTAAAATCATTTAAATGATTTGCAACATACCCACCTTCCGACATCTTTATATTAAATAATCTCTTTATTAGAAATACCTTATTGGATGCCGAGGGTTTTTCATACAATTTTTCCAATGCGTCCATCAAACCCTTCGTTGTCTTTTCTTTGGAAATATTGAAAGCCATCGATGTTGTCAAGCTCAGTCGTATCGTTCCTAGAGCCTTTCTTTCAAGAATCTCCCATTCTTTATCCTTCGTAGCCGTCGGTTTCTTTGCTATTCTTCCTAATGGTAGGAATAGATCCTTCTGATATAAATAGTCTTCCATCTGCATCTTCCATAACCGGTAGTTTTGGCCATTAAATTTCTCGACCCTAAACTTTCCATATTCCAACATTGCTCCCACTCGAACTAGGAACCCTCTTTTGCTGTGAGTTACCCTTCGCTCTGATACCAGTTGTTAGAAAAATAGGACCGTGGAACAATAAAATAAAACAAATGCGGAAACAAAACACATAAGATACACAATATAATAGAGACACAGATTTACATGGTTCACCTAGTGTGGGCTACGTCCACCGAAGAAATTTCCAGGTCCTTCCTTTATTATTATCCATCATATGAAGGGATACAACCTATAGAAAGCTCGTTGTAACTTCCTCTTGTTTCTCTCACAGTCTCCTATCTTAGAATACAATATTCACCATCAACCATAGTCGTAATGCATTTTCCTCATAAAAGAGGGTTTCCTTCTAGGGAAAAAAACCCTAACATAATCTCTATCGTTAGATCTGCGACCTTATAATGAATAGTCCATATTTACAATGAAATTACAATATACATTTACAAGGAAATTTTTCCTTCGGGGGCTTCACCCCTGAACCCCCATCGAGAGATGTTGGGGGCCCGCTTACCCCCAGAACTTGCAGAGGGGGTACCCCCCCTCTGCACTCCCCCACGTGGAAGAGTGTACATACTTCTGGGGTGTAAATACTTCATGGGGTATAAAAATGGATAAAAGTAAAAGACCTCTGAATCAGGAAGATAATCAGGCTCCACAACCAATAGTAAATGTCTTATTATGACAATCTAGGACACGATGATGCTTGTCCAACCAATCCATTCCAATTATAATATCATAACACCCCAATGGTATGATATTTAGATCAATACTAGTATTCATGCCATTAGGACTTATGGAACAACTTCTGACCATGTCATGGATTCTTCTTTTGGTTCCAGTGGCTAATTGAACCAAACTTGCTTTTCCAAGTTTACTTTTCTCCAAATGTAATCTATCCACTATCTTAGGATCAATGTAATTGTTGAAACAAAGTTTATTTTTCTTCTCTAAATCCAATTCTTCATTTTTCTCTGGTTACGGAGCCACCCTTAGTTCTAAAAAAGAGTCAAAAGGTCTTTTGGGATTTTCAATTTTTAGGGTTCGGCTATTCACAAAGTATGTTTTTTAATGACAACTCCAAAGTCCCGGTACCTAAGTCTCGAAAAAGTGATTGTTTAAAAGGAATTGAACAGATTTTAAAGTAATAATTAAAAACGCTAAAGGATTTCTAAGCCTTTCACATGTTCTTTTTTAGCCATCTCAACTTCAGCAACATTCCAAATGTCCCGACACGCTTTTCATGAAATACCTTTTAATCATGATTAATTAAGGTTTAAAACATACTTAACATATCGTTAATCAGTCGCAATTCAAGAAATCAAAGAGTCGACCTTGAGTCTCCTTAAACCCTGATTCCCAAAGTCGCAAAATTCTTAAAAGATAATGTTATGTTTATTAAGAATTAAGAAGGTTTAATGATAATAGATCCCATCACAATTTCGTGATTCAGGATTTCTTACGTTAAAGAGTCATCGGAGTCAAAATACTCCAATACATGAAAAATTAAAGACTAACCCCTGAACACGATTAATTAAAGGGTTAAAACAAGTGATTAGAGCCTAAATAAATCCCATCGAGGTTTCGCGATTCAGGATTTACTTGTGTCATGCCTCTTGAGGAAACGATGCTCAAAACTCTAAAACACAAAATCCCGAAAGAATTAAGCGCTTAAACATAATTAAATTAATTTTAAAATGAGCATTAAGCGTATTAAATAACTTTTTGTGTTTCCCTATTCAGGAGTTTTCGATGACATTCCTTTCGAAATCCCAGTTTTGAATCGCCGATATGTGGCAGTATCTATAACGGATTAATGGAGATATTTTTTGACATAAGGTGTGTATCTCTTGGCGTACCATCCCCATTAAAGAATTTAATTTTTTTCTCCTATATCGGTATGCTAAATTTAAGGTAGGATAAAGGGAAATAAAGGTTTGTTATTTTGAATTTCATTCTTACTTTCAGACTAGGAGCGAGTTACACTCAGAAGAACTCAGACATTTCTTCTATGCAATAGGTTTTCATTTTAGCATAAACATCATGGCACCTAGAAAAGAGCCTAAGAAGAGTGAGGAGGAAGGTGAAATCTCGAATCCATATGGATATGTTATATCCGACACTATGCCACATGATGTGGATTCAGTCAAATCTTGGAGGCAGATCTTTGAAACCTTAGACTATGAGATCAAAAATTGCCGCAACAATTTTGGAAATGAAAGGAGTGAAAATAAACTTAGAGACATAGCAGAGTATGAGATTCACAAAACAGCCACACGACTGAGACTCATGCCATACAATGACATGATAAGATGGGCTTTAGAGAAAACCGACATTCATACAAGGAGAATTATAAATAGCCAAGAGGTCATTGGTGGCTCACTCATACCTGAACACATCCAAGTAATGTATAAACTTCCCACTACTTCTAAATACATTTATAATGTCGAAGTCGTAGCAGAAATTCAAAGAAAGGAGTGTATAGAATTTTATTAAACATATTCAAGTATAATCAAAGAATGGTGGGGAATTACAATGATATTTAGAGATAATACTCATGGAAGTAATTCCATAGCTCCATTAAATGAATACATGGTTTATATAGATTTGATTCTATGTAGACTTTTCAAGAAGAAAAACCCTACCCATTTCTCGGCAGAATGGGTGCCACTTATACATGAAGTAGATGAGGGTTACCATTTCAACTGGGGTAAAGTTTTATCAGATAATCTAACTAAAGATATTGTAGAGTACCAAACGACAAAATCAAAAGGAAAACCTTCATATTTTTACATGTCTGCATATATTATGGATGATATATGTTACATGACTCCTTTCCCCTTGATGAATTGGAGCTCGAACCTAGCCTGCGCGAAGCCCATTCATGTTTATCACTCTAAACTATGGGAGGAGAATGTTAAAGATTTATTTTATGAAATATGTTACTACGTAGAAATACCTTTGCACCAAATCTTGTATGGTTATGAACCCCCTCGTATTTCAGAAGCAATCGCGGGAAACCTTAAGGAGATTGCATATTGGTTTATTGAAGAGGGTTTCTCCTATGTTAGGGTTTTCAGGTGCTCAATTCTCCTCATGCACTTTTGAAATTCCTTCCCGACAGACTGGTGTGCAGGGAGGTGGCCTACAAAATAATAACAGGTGGCATTGGCACATAATTGAAAGAAGCTCAGAAGAAGTTCTGGCCACCTTTTCCTGTACAAATTGGGAAGTGTTCACTGCATAACTTTGGTCATTCCAAGGTTGAAGCTGCAGCACTGAAAGACATAAAGTTGGTAGATCTTAAACTCAGAAAACATGAACCTTATCAAATTGTAGGAAATCATCTTGCTCATAGAAGTATGAAAATGTATGAACATGAAGCTTCACCCTACGACAACATGTTCAAGGGAGCCAAAACCTATGAGGAAATATTATACAGAGTTTAGGCATTATCACCCGACCTACAGACCAGCTTTTTGACTTTCCAGAAGCACAAGAGAATTATTTTTCCAAATATACTACAGGGAGAATCAATGAATCCTCCTCCATCTCAGGGAAGTACTCCCCCAGGTTTCAAATCAAAGGTTCATGATAAAGGGATTGCAGAAGAAAATCCAGAGAAGACTGAAGTGTCTTCACAAAAAGAAGAAGATTCACAATCAAAGAATCCAGGTTCTGAAACGAGTTCCAAATCCAAGACTCCTTCGAAGTGGAGTCAAACGATTCCTCCCTTATCATCAACTATTCCTACTGATATCCCTAAAATAGAAGGAGAAAATCAATCTATAGAGTTGGGTATCCCTATTACATCATTGACTCCTTTACAATCAAATTTTGGGACTCCTCATCTAGAAGTCATATATGTAAGTGACCTTACTCCCATCTCTAGAGAAGAGATACCTTCCTCTGATCAATTTTTCAGTAAGAAGAGGAAAGAAGTAGTGAATAAGAAATGCATTTGAAAGGAGACACAATGGTAAATAAACACAAAGTGATCGTAGATGGGAAGAACCTAGAACATGAAGATTTCTCCATAGAAGTAGAAGGTTCTATGGGAGCTTTGGCAACAACCAATTTATTCTCAGTCGACTCTATGAAAACAAGGATGAAGTAGAAAAATCAAATGATAGCTCAGTTGCAGGACCAAACAAAGAAAACAGAAAATAATATTTGTGAGGAGGTAAATCAAAGCGTTGAGCACACCTGAACTGTGGACAAACAGGAAATGCAATTGTTGAAGTCTAGTTTAGATGAAGCAAACAAGCAGATGCAAGTGAGTCAAGTACAGGTTATTCAGTAGGAAGAATTAGCGAGACAACTACAGGCTGAGTTGAAGTCCATTAAAGCACAAGTTGTGAGTATAACAACATTTCGAGCCCAAGAACTATAGGTACATGAGAAACTAAAAGAAGAACAACAAAACATAATTTCTAAAATAGAAATCATTCAAAACTACTTCCTGGAAATAATCCACTCACTAGATAACATTGCTTTCAAGGAAAAAGAGGCTACAACAGCTCGCGCTGCTTTTCAAAAGGCAATAGCATTTTCGGCTAGAGAGGAAGTACCAACAATCCCAAAGCTGACTGTATAAGAATAGATCAGGGGAGACATCATATTAAAAACATCGGAGACCAATATTGCCGAAAGCAGGAAAATGGCAAGAGAAGTTAAGAAAGAATGTGAAGAAGTGTTTGATCAGCTAGATACAAAAACATTAGGCATCGGTAAAGGTGATTTTCTTGGGATATTAGGACAGATCAATGTTGTAAGGCATCAAATTCATATCAAGGAGAGTTGGAATGAAGCACAACTCGATATTTCACAATTGAAACATCTTGACATCACCCAAATAGATAAGTGGCTAATAAAGATGAATCTATAGTTGCAGTCAACAAAGTTTGAAAAGGGAAATATTGAAGACAGGCTGCCCTAAATTCAGAGGAAGTTGTATGTGTTTGAAGGAAAGGATACGATAGAACCTTCCAAGATTTTGGTGTATTTTCTAGACAGGTGCGTCAAGTGTTATGGACCAAGCGAAGGAAGTGCTTCAAATAAATGATGAATGCATGTATGCTCATTTTTGTCCAACTATTAGAAAAGTAAAAAGTAACCGAGCAAGCAGTTCAAATTTGTATTCTATAATTGTAGCACTGAGGAGATTAGGAGAATACCAACCATCTAGGGTTTATGATTTTATTTCTATAAATACAATTTTGAAAGAGGCATAAAGGGTTTTTTCCTTGGCCGATTGTAGTAGAGAAATTTTTCATTTTCCATAATTAATACAAATGCAAATCGAAGACTCCAAATCCCTTCAAGTTTGAGTTATGTGTTCCTCAGTTATTTCATATTTAACATCATTTCTTATATATATTTGATGAATTCTTATCCACAATTTAGTACAAACTCTACTGTGGTGATTGATTATTTTATTCATCTAATCATTTACATATTTTCCTTTGTATCAACTATCAGCAGGTACAATACCTGTGAATTACTTAGATTTATATATCTTATGCTTCATTAAAGTTTCTCTTGTCTATTTTCTTCTTTTGTCACAAAGTGAGATTCTTCCTTGGTTGATGTCTCACCTTGTTCCACAAATTTATGCTTTCTTTCATTTCATGCATGGTTTTCAGTTTAACTCATATATGGGAAATGGCCTTTGATTTTGTTATACTATTAATTCAAAAATTTGGGAATTTTTCTTGCATAATCTAAATAGAAACAACAACCTAAAAAACAACAAGTCTTTAAAACTCTTTTCCCTCCATGATTTTACCTATTACGAGACAACCCAATATTGAACCCAGTCTTACATACTAGAACAATATCACTTTAACTCTTTTTAACACCATATTAAAAACTGCTACCACCTAGGTTGAACTTGAACGTTCATGGGCAACCATTGAGCAGGACATTAGTGTCCAAGAACAATTGGAAGATAGACAAAGACAAATCAGAAATCAGACATAGATCCTTTTCCCTTAAGAGTTTTCCTTCCTTTGTTTATATCATAGACCCTCTTATTTTCGGATTCCTATACTTTGTACTTTCAAGCATTAAGTATAAACTCTGGAACACCATATTTTTGGTACCATTGTCGGGGACAGAGAGACAAAATAATTTTCCCTAGGAGAACGACATTTGCAAGTTTCCTTCTTTGATAGTGAACAAATACTTAACACATTATAAAGGATAAGTTTTATTATTCACTTGGCAACTCCACAATTTTAAATAAGTTGTCATCCGATCGAAGGAACAACAGACAAAACCCATATGATAAGCAGACCTCGCCTGTTTCCGACGTTGAAAAATTACTGAAACCAAGAGGATTCCTTAAGAAAGCTACTGTGGTTTACCAACCTAAATCCAAATAGTATAGGGATAATATTCCACTCGAAACCATAAACCCTAAATTAGTTCTACCTGAAACTAAGACTGAAGCTCACCTGACTACCTTTGGTGTAAGAGAAGGTGAGATATCTATAGTAAAGTATGTTTCAACTGATATCCCATCAACACTCGAAATAAATTTCCCAACCTCACAAAGTCTATAAGAGTATACCATACACTTGGACTCAACTCTTGTAGGTTCTCCTGTTTATATATATTGCAAGTCAGAGGAACCGAGTCCCCATGTCTCATTTCCCGCTTTTTCATTTTTTTCGTCTCCTGATAAGCAGTTCTCATAATCGTTTTTTATTCATCCTGAAGAAACTAAAGGATCGATATACATATTTGAAAACCCTCTTTATAATGTGCCAGTTTCCTCTCCTAGAATATCTATGGCAGCTACTGGAGGAGGAGGAGGGGGCGGTCAAGGTACACCCCCACCCCCACCCCCTAGGATTTTTTCTAAAGTAGCTGCCAGATATGCTCCTTTGGTCCTCCCAGTACCTCTTCATGATTTACCTGAAAACTACATGAAAAACCTACCTAAGTTTACAGGGGAGGGAGAATTAACCACAGTTGAACATATAAATTTCTTCAATCAATTCACATATATTCTTGATCTCGAGCATGAAGATGTATATTCATGGTTGTTTGTTCAAACTTTCGAAGGACAGGTGAGAACATGGTTTGGAAGCTTTCTTGCAGGTTCAATATTATCCTACGACATGTTAGAAAACTCTTTTCTCAGACAATGGGGTGAAAGGAAAGATCACTTATATTATTTAGTTGAGTTTGGGGCTTTATGGAAGAAAAATTCAGAAATTGTTATTGAATTCATCCAAAGGTTTAATAAATTATATAACAAGATCCCAATCAAAGTTAAACCTTCCCACCCTGCAGCAAAGGTAACTTTTTCAGGAGATTTCGAACCTGATTTTGCACTATTATTAAGAGAAAGGAGAGTAGTCGATCTTACCTGAATGCAATACGATGCCGTGGAAATCAAGTCAAATATGATGGCTTTTGGAAAATTAAAAACAAAAATAGAAATGGGAAACAAAGAGATTAAATGATTTAGGGAACAATACGGACGCTCTGGATCTAGGAGATCTATAGATGACAATATGGATGATGTGACAAGTATAATTAAAGAACTATCAAATAAAATTTCAAATATGGAACTAGATCAATCTAAAGAAGATCAGTTTGTTAGGAGAGAAATCAGGAGGAACCCCAATCCCCAAATAAAAAAAAGAAAATTTAAAAATGAAGAGCAAAAGGTTCAGAATCCTTTAAAAAATCACCAAAATCTCGTTTACCAAAAGAAAATCACCAAAATGATAATTTTTCCAGATATGGGAAGTCAATATGATGTTATAAATTTGGAAGATGATAAGATTAATATAATTTTTGGTTTGAATTTTGAAGGGGTTAGAGATACCATTTCTCCCTTCTACATTACACTAAATGTGCACGATCATCTGCTACATAACTGTATGCTGGATTCTAGAGCCTTGCATAACATGATTCCCAAGGCTATTATGGATAGACCTGGCCTTGAAATTACCAGGCCATATGGAGACTTGTATTCATTTTATTTGAGGAAGGTTAAATGTGTGGGCATGATCAAAGACTTGGTAGTAAATATTGCACAGATCCCAGTAAAAAGTGTTCTGATGGATGTAGTTATTGATGATATACCTCCAAAGTATGGTATGCTATTATCCAGGTATTGGGGTGCTAATCTTGGAAGATCCCTTCAGGTGGACATGACATATGCCACAGTTCCTATTTTTCGGAGGACAGTTCACCCGATTGTACTGGGAAACACGGCTGGCATACACGATAAGTGATCCACATAATCCTAGCAATTACCCTATTTATGTCACTGATCAAGATCTTCGAAATTGTATTTTATCAATTGATGATGATATAGATGAATGTGTTGAAGATGTCATAGAAAAAAATAAAATAGAAAAGGTAAAAGAAAGTGTATATAGTATTGGAATCTGGAAAATGTATTTCTATGGTGCTTCGTCATGTGAAGGAGTAGGAACATGAGTACTCTTTGTAGCACCTAGAGATGAGTTTATCATTCCTTTATCTTACAGACTATAGTGGGACATAGACTACACAAATAATGTATGAGAATACAAAGCCCTAGTTTTGGGATTAGAGGCCGCCAGAAAATTAAACATAAAAACTTGGAAGTCTACGAAGATGCGGAATTAATTGTGAAATAAGTAAATTGGCAGTATTAGGCCAAGAAACCAATATTGATATCTTATATAAACTGTGCCTGGGATTTAATGGAAAATTTTTTCTCGTCGGTTAATGTTCATTTCATTCCGCGTACAGAAAATCTGCAAGTTGATTCGTTAGCCAAAGCAGCCTCAACTTTTTCACCTCCTACAGCTTTAAAACTTAATTATCACATAGAAATAAGGGATAGACCCTCCATACCAAAAAATATACAACACTGGAAGGTGTTCAAAGATGATGAATAGATCAGAAAATTCCTTGAAATGGTGGAAGACTTTGCTGAAACGCACATCGACCAAGAAAACCAGAATGATCATACTTGGATTATGCAAGAAGGAGAATATCCTCAAGAGTTCCAAGATAAGATCACAAATCATCGCATGTTAGTACTAAAAAATAATCAAATACCTAAAGGTATAATTCCCCTAGAAATATTATTTGACCATAATGATATGCCATTGAAATCTACATTGTAGCCTCAACCAGAGGAAGTCGAAGATTGTGATATAGGCACTAAAGAAGAACCTATAATGGTAAAAATATCAAAGTATATTCCTCATGAGATGAAAGGTAAGTATACAGACTTTCTCAGGCGATATAAATATGTTTTTTCATGGTCCTATGATGAGTTGAGAACCTATGACACCATTGTGATCGAACACAAGATCCCTTTAAAGCATAGTGTTAAACCTTTTAGACAGAATCTCAGGCAAATCAATCCTATATTATTTCCCGTGGTCGAAAAGGAAGTAAAAAAACTCCTAGATGCCAAAATAATTGTACCACTCAGGTACTCTGAGTGGGTAGCCAACCTGGTCCCAGTCAGGAAGAAGAGCGGAGAAATCAGACTATGTGTAGATTTTAGAAAATTACATAAATCATATCTTAAAGACAATTATCCACTACCCAAAATGGACCATGTCTTAGAAAAAGTAGTCAGAGAAAATAGGATGTCCATGATCAACGGTTTTTCCGGTTACAATCAGATTGTTGTCAATGAAGATGATAAAGAAAAAACAACCTTCTCCACCCCTTGGGGTACATTTATGTATGACAAAATTCCATTTACTTTAATGAATGCAGGTGCTACCTTCCAGCGTGCTATGGATATCGCCTTCTACAATGAAAGAGATAAATTAATGGTTATTTATCTTGATGATCTGACCATTTTTTCTAAATCCAATGAAGATCATCTGATACATCTCAAGAAAACGTTTGAGAAATGTCATAAATTTGGTTTGTCTCTAAATCCCAAGAAGTCTCACTTTACAATGCAAGAAGGTAAACTCTTGGGCCATATTATGTCTCGGGACGGAATTAAAATTGATCCTAAAATGTTCGAAGCCATAGACACTATAAATACTCCTAGAAATGTAAAATAAATTCATTCGTTTTTAGGAAAAATAATTTTTTTGAGAAGATTTATCCCGAACTTCACTGAAATATTGAAATTGATCAAAGATATGCTTAAGAAGAAAAATGAATTAAATGGACAGCTGAAGCTAAAGCATCATTTGCATGCATCAAGAATATTATAGGTGAAGCACCTGTACTAGTGAGTCCTAATTATCTCAAGGATTTTTTTATCTTCTCGTTTGCATCCGAACACACAATTGCAGCAGCACTCCTCCAAAAGAATGATGAAGGTTTCAAGCAACCAATAACATTCTTCAGTAAAAGCCTCAGAGACACAAAATTGAAATATGACATAATGGAAAAATAGGCATACGCTATGGTCAAGGAACTAAAGGATTTCAGAACCTATGTATTACACTCTAAGATAATTTCATATGTACCCACCAGTTCCGTTAAAGACATATTGGTTCAACCTGATAGCGATGGGAAGAGGGGTCAATGGCTTGCTAAGATTCAAGAATTTGATTTAGAGGTTAAATAGACCAATCTCGTAAAAGGAAAAGGTTTAGCTAAGCTACTAGTCGAGTCAAATTTCAGAGAACTTGGTATAAATAATCTGTAGGAGTATGAAGGATGTACGGATATGGACAAAATCGACGACCGAATAGCTACAACCAGTATAGAAGAAAAGTTTACAACTTCAGTGTGGTACAAATATATAGTATCTTATCTTTTGACCTTGAAATGCCCAAGTGATATGACTCCATCTAAGGCTATAATGTTGAAATTGCATGCAGTGAAGTACTGTATTTCAGAGAGCCATTTGTATTGGAAAGACCCTCTAGGATTTCTACTGGTCTATCTAGTAGAATCGGAGACCAAAAAGGTCGTAAATGAGTTCCACAATGGAGTGTGTAGAGGAAATCATGTGTGGAGAGAAACGACTTATAAAATCCTAAGAGAGGGATATTATTGGCCTAAATTATTCGCAGATGTAAATGCCAAAGTCATAGATCGTAATTCACGTCAATTATTTGCAAGAAAGTAGAAAATCCCAGCACTACCTCTGGTCCTAGTTAAAATGTAAGCTCATTTCCAACAATGGGGTTTGGATTTTATAGGTGAAATTAATCCGCATTCCAATGCATAACACAAATGGATCCTGACTGCTACATATTATTTCACCAAATGGGTAGAATCTATTCCGACTAGAAAAGACATAGATTCAATGGTGATATACTTCTTGGAAGAAAATGTATTATCTAGATTTGGATGTCCCTGAAATATAGTTACAGAGAATGCCCAGGCATTCAAATCTATGGAAATGGTCATATTTTTCCAAAAGTACAATATTATATTGGGTCACTCCATGGCATACTACCCCCAAGGCAATGGGCTTGTTGAATCATCAAATAAAATATTAATTACCATAATTAATAATGTGTTGAACGAAAATAAAAAATACTGGCATGTGCATTTGAAATACACCTTGTGGACAAATCGAATAGGCACCAAGAAATCAATTGGAACTTCTCCATTTCAAATGGTATATGGGATTGACGTGGTATTACCCATAAACCTGTCTTTACCTGTGATGAAACTTTGGCAAGATGAAAAAGAAGAACCAAACCATGTCACAAGAAGAATAAATCAACTAATTGAAGTTCAGCAGAATAGGGCTGAGCTGGACAAAAGGCTACAGAAATATCAAGACAACATGAAAGAACTGTTTGATCATAAGGCTAAGGATAGGGAATTCCTCCCTGGTGATTTGGTTTTGAAATGGGATGCTAGGAGGGAAGACTCGTCAAAACATGGAAAATTTGATCATATCTGGTATGGACCATTCAAAATCATGGCTTATGAAGGGAAGAACTCATTTCTTCTAGAAAATTTGGATGGTAAAATCCTCAACGCTCCTATCAATGGGCATTATTTGAAGCACTATATGCAATAAACAAATTCCAAAATTACACTGTATATACCGGTTTGTGTTTTGTTTTTTTTAGTCAGTTTTACTTTCACCCCAAATAAATCAGGTTAGTGATCTCCTAGAAATAGAGATACAAAATATTCGACACATTGAATTATATAAGTCTTAAAACCCTGACACTTTTCATGTTGTCTTCTTGTAGGATTCTGGTCTATATCCCAAACATCAAAAAGAATAAAATGGATGGTCATGTATCAATGCGCTCGAAACAGATGATAAAAAAAAATAATTTACTAAGATGAGAACGAAGTGGTAAGGCAAAGGTATGAATTTCGAAAATGTCTAGATTTCAAATGAATATCACCTAGGTGCAACAACAGTCTCAGGAGTATGGACATTTCCGCTTGAGGTATCATCAAAAGAACGAAATTATCTATGGATCATAAAGGATTCCACTGGATAAGATAAAAATAATTAAAATAAATAGGAGAATTAAAGTGACTTCAAAAATGGTTCGAAGAGTCAGGATTGCATTGCCACAACTATGTTTATGAAATATAAAGCCTTCTTTGTCATCCTTTTTCAATCTGTGGTATTTTCCCCTTGACCTTTGACACCTTCCCATGATTTCCAAAGAGGAAGGAGAGGTTACACTTTAGCTATGAAGGCCAACGAACGAATCTTTAAAGGAAAGGAAAGTCCTCATGACTCCTCAAACTCTTACTAAACAAAGATATGTATAGGCTAATCCTAACTCCCTTGGTTCTTTTAACAGGTTCTAAAAAAATTTAGTCTTGCTCAAAAGAAGGTCCCTGGAAATAAAATTCCCCCATAATTTTTTCTGTAGACTAAGATGTTTTGAAGGCCAAAAAGAAACTGATCCAGAGTAATCAAAGTGAGTTGATATACCTTTGTTGCAAAATTATACACAGATATCACCCCTGGTATACTTTATACTAATTTATTTCCCCCACTTCATGTCAAAGAAAGTATAATATGGATGGTGAAAGGAAATTCAAAAATTGATTTCCCCCATCTAGTCCAAAAAGAGATGATGAAAGGAAATTCATAAAATGATTGCCCTCATCTCAAAATTTAAATGAAAAATTGCAATTTGAAGTGGTGAAAGGAAATTCAATAAAGGGAATTACATAACTTCACCGAGGTACTGAACAAGATTGCTGGTAGTGAAGAAATGTCTAAGATATCTGTAAGGTTGTTAGACATGAATTATATTATACTCTAGTAAATTAGTTTTCTCTAAAACCCAATTTGCATCCCAATTTTATGTAGGACTCCCTGATTAAAAAATTTAAAATTACTTCACCTTGAGGAAAGCAAAATCAATAGAACCTATTAAAATTCCTAAGGTTTTTTGGATTATCTTAGGCATACCAGAAATCAGTATCAGGAAAGAGGAAGTCAAATGGCCTAAATTTGAGATTAGAGAGTGATTGGGTTTCGAAAGTTTTTAGAGATAAAGATGAAACCCCCCTTTTTCCTAAGCATCTTCTTCCTAAACAATTTTTTGAAACAAAATAATATATCCATTTGTCAAATAAAGGCATGTGGTCTATTTCTCTTCGCGTCCAGTAGGGAGACGAGATCTCTAGATGGAGCCTATGTTGAAACAAAGTTTATTTTTCTTCTCTAAATACAAATCTTCATTTTTCTCTGGTTACAGAGCCACCCTTGGTTCTAAAAAAGAGTCAAAAGGTCTTTTGGGATTTTCGGTTTTCGGGGTTTGGCTATTCACAACGTATGTTTTTTAATGACAACTTCAAAGTCCCGGTACCGAAGTCTCAAAAAAGTGATTGTTTAAAAGGAATTGAACAGATTTTAAAGTAATAATTAAAAACATTAAAGGCTTTCTAAGCCTTTCACATGTTATTTTTCGGCCATCTCAACTCAAGAAACATTCCAAATGTCCTGACGTGCTTTTCACGAAATGCCTTTTAATCATGATTAATTAAGGTTTAAAACATACCTAACAGATCACTAATCAGTCACAATTTGGGAAATCAAAGAGTTCACCTTGAGTCTACTTAAACCCTGATTCCTGAAATTGTAAAATTATTAAAAACTAATGTTATGTTTATTAAGAAGTAAGAAGTTTTAATGATAATAGATCCCATCACGATTTCGTGATTTGGGATTTCTTACATTAAAGAGTCGTCGTAGTCCTGATACTCCAATACACGAAAAGTAAAGAATAACCCTTGATCACAATTAATTAAAGGGTTAAAAAAAATGGTTAGCACCTAAATAAATCCCATCGTGGTTTCAAAATTTAGGATTTACTTGTGTCATACCTATTGAGGAAATGATGTTCGAAACTATGAAACAAGAAATCTCGAAAGAATTAAGTGCTTAAATGTAATTAACTTAATTTTAAAATGAGCATTAAGGGTATTAAATAACTTTTCACATTTCGCTATTCAGGAGTTTTAGATGACATTCCTTTAAAAATCCAAGTTTTGAATCGCCAATATGTGGCAGTATCTATAACAGATTAATGGAGATATTGTTTTACATAAGGTGCGTATCTCCAGGCGTACCATCCCCATTAAAGCATTTAATTTTTTTCGCATGTATCGGTACGCTG
This sequence comes from Picea sitchensis, assembly GCA_010110895.2. Taxonomy (NCBI): domain Eukaryota; kingdom Viridiplantae; phylum Streptophyta; class Pinopsida; order Pinales; family Pinaceae; genus Picea; species Picea sitchensis. Next base: position 52,918 of record SNQJ01S0074416.1, read on the forward strand.
AATTTAATGTAGGATAAATGGAAATAAAGGTTTGTTATTTTGAATTTCATTCTTACTTTCAGACTAGGAGCGAGTTACACTTAGAATAAATCACACATTTCTTCTCTGCAATAGGTTTTCATTTTATCACAAACAACATGGCACCCAGAAAAGCGCCTAAGAAGAGTGAGGAGGAAGGTGAAAGCTCGAATCCGGATGGAGATGTTATATCTGAAACTACGCCACATGTTATTGATTCAGTCAAATCCTGGAGGCAAATTTTTGAAACATTAGACTATGAGATCAGAAATTGTCCCGATGATTTCAGAAATGAAAGGACTGGAAATAAACTCAGAGACATAGCAAAGTCTGAGCTTCACAAAATATCCACACGGATGAAAATCATGCCATACAATGATAGTCTTTAGAGAAAACCGACATTCAGACAAGGAGCATTCTAAAGAGCCAAGAGGTCATCATCGTATCATTCAGACCCAATCACATCCAAGTAATGTATAAACTTCCCCCTACTTCTAAATACATTTATAATTCCGAATTCGTAGCAGAAATTCAAATAAAGGAGTGTACAGAATTCGATCAAACATATCCAGGTATAATCAAAGAATGGTGGGGAATTCCAACGAGATTTAGAGATGATACTCATGGTAGTTATGCCATAGCTCTGTTAAATGAATAAATGGTTTATATAGCTTTGATTCTATGTAGACTTTTTGGGAAGAAAACCCCTACCCATTTCTAGGCAGAATGGGTGCCACTTATACATGAATTAGTTGAGGGTTATAGTTTCAACTAGGGTAAAATTTTATCAGATAATATAAGTAAGGAGATTGCAGAGTACCAAATGACAAAATCGAAAGGCCGACCTGCATATTTTTACATGTCTGCATATATTATGGATTCTATCTATTACATGATTCCTTCCCCCTTGATGAATTGGAACTAGAACCCAGCCTATGTGGAGCCCATTCATGTTTATCACTCTAAACTATGGGAGGAGAAACTTAAAGATTTCTTTTACGAAATCTCTCACTACGTAGTGATAACTTTGCACCAAATATTGTATGGTTATGTACCCCCTCGTATTTTAGAAGAAATCATGGGAAACCTTAAGGCGATTGCAGATTGGTTTATTGAAGAGGGTTTCTCCTATGTCATGGTTTTCAGGATCTCGATTCGTCCTCACGCACTTTCAAAATTCCTTCCCGATAGAATAGTGTGTAGGGAGGTGGCCTACCAAATAATAACAGGTGGCATCAACATAGAATTGAAAGCAGCTCAGAAGAAGTTATGGCCACTTTTTCTTGTACATATTGGGAAGTTTTCACTACTTAACCTTGTTCATTCCAAGGTTGGAGCTGCAGCACTGGAAGACATCAAATTGGTAGATCTTCAACTCAGAAAACATGACCCTTATTAGATTGTAGGAAATTATCTTGCTCATTGCAGTATGAAAATGTATGAACATGAAGCTTCTTCCTGCGAAGACATGTTCAAGGGAGCCAGAACCTATGAGGAAATATTAGACAGAGTTCAGACATTATCACCCGACCTACAGACCAACTTTCTGACTTTCCAAAAGCATAGGTGAAGTTTTTTTCTGAAGATACTGCAGGGAGAATCAATAACTCTTCCTCCATATCAGGCAGGTACTCCCCCAGGTTTCGGATCAGAGGCTCATGATAAAGGGACTGTAGAAGAAAATCCAGAGAAGACTAAAGTGTTTTCACAAAAATCAGAAGCTTCACAATCAAAGAATTTAGGGTCTGAAACGAGTTCCAAATCCGAGACTCGTTCGAAGTCGAGTCAAACGATTCTTCCTTTATCATCAACTATTCCTATTGATATCCCTAAAATAGAAGGAGAAAATCAATCTACAGAGTTGGGTAGCCCTATTACATCATTGACTCCTTTACAGTCAACATTTGGGACTCCTCATCTAGAAGTCATATATGTAAGTGACCTTAGTCCCATCTCTAGAGAAGAGATACCTTCCTCTGATTACTTTTTCAGTAAGAATAGGAAAGCAATAGTGAAACAAGAAATTCATTTGAAAGGAGATGCAATGTTAAAGAAACACAGAGTGCTCATAGATGGGCAGAACCTAGAAGAGGAAGATTTCAACACAGAAGTAGCAGGTTCTATGGGAGCTTTGGCAATGACCAATTTATTCTCAGTTGACTCTTTGAAAATAAGGCTGAAGAAGAAAAATAAAATGATAGCTCAATTGGAGGACCAAACAAGGAATTCAGAAAATAATATTCGAGGGGAGTTAAATCAAAGAGTTGAACACACCCAAACTGTGGAAAAATAGGAAATGCAATTGACGAAGTCTAGTTTAGATGAAGCGAACAAGAAGATGTAAGTGAGTCAAGTACAGGTTATTCGGCAAGAACAATTTATGAGACAGCTATAGGCTGAGTTGAAGTCCATTAAAGGACAAGTTGTGAATATAATAGAATTTTGAGCCCAAGCACTAGAGGTACATGAGAAACTACAAGTAGAACAACAAAACATAATTTCTAAAATAGAAATCATTCAAAACTACTTTCTGGAAATAAGCCACTCACTAGATAACATTGCTTTCAAGGAAAAAGAGGCTACAACAGCTCGCGGTGATTTTCAAAAGGTAGTATCTTTTTCGGCTAGAGAGGAAGTACCAGAAATCCCAAAGATGATTGTAGAAGAACAGATCAGGGGAGACATCATATTAAAAACATCGGAGACCAATATTTTCAAAAGAAGGAAAATGGAAAGAGAAGTTAAGAAAGAATGTGAAGAAGTGTTTGATCAGCTAGATACAAAAACACTGGGCATCGGTAAAGGTTATTGTCCTAGGCTATTAGGATAGATTAATGTTGTAAGGAATCAACTGCATATCAAGGAGATTTGGAATGAAGCTAATCTCATGATTTCACAATTGAAACAACTTGACATCACCCAAATAGATAGGTGGCTAATAAAGTCGAATCTACAGTTACAGTCGACAAAGTTTGAAAAGGGAAAGATTGAAGATAGGTTGCCCCAAATTCAGAGGAAGTTGTATTTGTTTGAAGCAAAGGATACAATATAACCTTCCAAGATTTTGGTGCAGTTTCTAGACAGGCGCGTTGAGTGTTATGGACCAAGTGAAGTAAGCGCTTCAAAGAAATGATGAAGTAACACATGTATGCTCATTTTTTTCCAACTGTTAGAAAAGTAAAAAGTAACTGAACAAACGGTTCAAATTTGTATTATGTCATAGTATCACTGAGGAGGTTAGGATAATACCAACCATCTAGGGTTGATGATTTTCTTGGTATAAATACAATTTTGAAAGAGACATCAAGGGATTTTTCCTTGGATGATTGTAGCAGAGAAAATTTTCATTTGCCAGAATTAATACAAATGCAAATCAAAGACTCCAGATCTCATCAAGTTTGAGTTATGTGTTCCTCTGTTATTTCATATTGATCATCATTTATTATATATATTTGATGAATGCTTAGCCTCAATTTAGTACAGCCTCTACTGTGGTGATTGATTATTTTAGTCATCTAATCGTTTACATCTTTTCCTCTGTATCAACTATCAACAAGTACAAGACCTGTGATTTACTTAGATTTCTATTTCTTATGCTTCATTAAAGTTTCTCTTGCCTATTTTCTTCTTCTGTCACAAATTGAGATTCTTCCTTGGTTGATGCCTCACCTTGTTCCACAGCTTTATGTTTTCTTTCATTTCATGCATGGTTTTCAGTTTAACTTAGATACGAGAAATGGCCTTTGATTTTGTTATACTATTAATTAAAAAATTTGGGATTTTTTCTTACATAATCTAAATAGAAACAACAACCTAAAAAACAACAAGTTTTTAAAACTCTTTTCGCTCCATGACTGTACCTATTACGAGACAGCTCAATATCGAACTTAGTCTTACAGACGAGACGAGTATCACTTTAACTCTTTTTAACACCATCTTAAAAACTGATACCACCCAGGTTGAACTTGAACGTTCATGGGCATCCATTGAGCAGGAAATTAGTATCTAGGAACAATTGGAAGCTAGACAAAGACAACTCAAAAATCATCCATAGCTCCTTTTCCCTTAAGAGTTGTCCTTCCTTTATTTATATCATAGACCCTCTTATTTTCGGATGCCTAGACTTTATACTTTCAAGCCTTAAGTATAAACTTTGGAACAATAGTAACAATGACTTTCTCTTGAATCAATCAAAATAGCAACAGGCTGATTTATGATCTTACCTTCCACCTCGATCATATTGGACTGGTACTCTTCTTGTTGATCATCTAAAGCTACATAGATTCTTCCCATATCTTCGACTATTGTAGCCTCTTGGATTTTGTGCACAGTCTTCACTATGTCCTTTCTGGGTGGGCAATCCTTGTACAAGTGATCTTCCTTGCATCCCCAACATTGGATTGGTGGTCTTCCCCTTTTTCCCAATGAATCTTCTTTCTTGAAATCCCTCTTAGCATACTAATCTTGACGATTTATATTAGGCTCATTCCTGTTGAAGGAAGGTTTGAATCCTTTCCTCCTCTAATCAAACTTCTCATTCTTATTGTCCTTCCAAGATTTATGCATAAATTCTCTTCCCTGGCCTTGCTCATACATGTATTTAGACTTCCTGATGGCTTCAGTAAAGGTCTTGGGCTCATCATACTTGATCTTTTCCTTATAAAAGGCTAACAGTCTACTTATAAATATTTGTATTTTCACTTTCTCATCACCAATGAACCTAACATACTTTAACAATCCCAAGAACTTCTTCTCCTACTCTTCCATAGTCATGCTTCCCAACCCAAGTTCAGAGAATTCCTTCATTTTCTTCTCATAGAAATAATCTGAGAGGTACTCCTTCTGGAAGTACTTATGGAACTACTTCCAAGTGATCCTACTTTCATTAACATGTTCTACTTTCTTCATTTGGTCCCACCACATTGCATCTTTCCTCTGTAAATGGTAGGTGGCAATCATGGTTTCCAGATTTGATGAATAGTTATGCAACTGAAAATATCTCTGGAGTCCAAGAAACCATGTTTCGACATCATCTTCCCTTTCTCTTTCACCATCGAAGGAAGGTGTATTAAGCTTCCTCGGAGCTCCTTGAAAAATTTCTACCTCTTGTTTCATTCTTTGTTGTCTAACAGAAGACAAATCTGGACTACTTGTGGGATCTTCCTATGCATAAAACTTTCCTTTTGAGTAAGGAGGTGAGTGGCGTCCATGAGCTCTTCTAGCACTTCTAGAATAACTAGCTCTTCCACGATCATCCATTCCTTCATGGCACCTTCCTTATTCCTCTTGTCTTGAGTTTGATCCCTTCTTCTTTTGTCTCTGCAACTGATTTAAGATCTTCAACACTCGAGCATTTATCTAACTTTTCTCTCTCATCAATCTCTCATTTTCTACTTTGTAGCTCTGCACTTCCATCTTCAGTCTTCTTACCATTTCTATTAATGTTTCCTACTCTTATTTTCCATTGCGTCCATTGGAATTTGTCTCTACATTACCAACTCTAGTATTTAGGCCTTGAACTTCATGATTGGAGGATCCCTCTCCTTTTTCCATTTCCTCAATACGCATCTTGAGTAGATGTGTTTAAGCCCCTTAATTCTAAAAAATGTGCAAGCAACCATTTTATTAGAACTAAGCATATGATAAACAAAATTTCCAAAAGATGCTATAGGTCTCTTTTTTATTTTCTCATGGAGATCATATCCCCATTCTCTGAAAATAACAGTGTTCTGTTATCCTTGGCTGAAACAAAATTTTATCCTGCATAGATACTTCCTTCAAACCACCTTCCCAGGTGACCATGACTAGAAATTGTGGCTAAATCCTTCCTTATCTTTTTTCTGTCTTGAATACCACTAACTCGACCCTTATCCCACCTTCCCTCAGCTCTCAATATGCATATGACCATGGCCATGACTCTGTTCTTAGCTGAAAAAGTTATTGTCTAGATATTTGGGACTTCAGAACTTCCAGCCAGAACCAGATCAATGATCTTTGTCCTCTTTCATGATAAATGATAGAGATCCACTTCGGGACTCCGTGCTTTAGGAGTCTCAACTTTCCTCACTTGCCTCCTCCCAGAACGCTTTTACTCGAAGCTCATGATCTTTCGATGGGTGTCCTCCCACAGATCAATGGTTGTGAGTTGCTTCGGCTCTTCAGGATTTAGAAGTTTCAAAACTTTCCTCTTGCACTTTCTCCCAGAGTGCTTTCACCCAAAGTCAATGATCCTTCAACGTCTATCTTCTGGAATCAAAGGTCGATATGTACTCTAGCCTTCGTTCCTTCAAGATTTTTTGAACCGACGCAACCAGTCACATATTTCCCCACTAGAGTGCTAAATATCTAGACTGCACGATCTGTCACCACGTGGTGAAATACTAGAAGAGGACCCGTGGACCAATCAGGTGTGTGCCATGTGTCACGTTCCAACTGAATTTTCAATACTCCAAATGGCCAAAACTTACTGACACGTGGAACACATCCCATGTGTCCACGTCATCCTAGGTGACGTACGCAAGCCACGTCACTTCGGGAATTCCAAGATCCACATCACCTCTAGGTGACATAATCGTTCCCCATCACTTCGACTCTTTAGGCTTCGGGACTTTAGGATTTTCCATACTAGCAAACTTCCAATTCTCCCGAACTTTGAATTCCTGAACTGGCCAATCTATCTCCATGTGTCCTCCTAGATCGGATGACTAAGATTCACTTCAGGTCTTCACCCAAATTCCATGGATCTACACCACGTGTCCTCCTTAATCTCACAGTTCAGGCTTACTTTGGGTCTTTGAACTTCGTAAATCTCAAATTTTTGGCATATCAATGGCTCTCAGTAGATCAATGGTTGAGATCCTTTCAGGTCTTTGGGTTTCAAAAATATCAAACTTCAAACCTCCTCGAAGTACACGGTATTATGCCACAGGTTCTCTTGAAACAAACAGTTGAGGCTTACTTCAGGGCTTCACCCGAAATCCACAGATTTATGCCACATCTCTTTTGGATCAGACGACCCAGATTCACCTCAGACGATATGATGATTGAGATTTACTACATATGATCTGGCGACTGAGATCTATTTCAGATGATCGAATGATCGAGATTTACTTTGGCTCTCCATCTCTCTAGGCTTCGTGAGTTTAAAATCTCAACTGAAAACCTCTCGAACATATTTCTCTAGAGTTACTGATCTGCTGACATGTACCTCTTGGTGATCAATGGTTAGGATCTACTTCAGTTATTTCACCTCCTCCATGTCCACAAACTTCCACAGTCGTGGATCTCATGCCACCTATCTCTCCTTGATAATGGGCAGCCCCAAACTACTTCTGCTATACAGATTTTCGATGATCGATCCCTAATATGTTACATCACTTACTACCTTTCAATTTGTGGGGGCATGCATCGGCGGTTTAGAGTAACCCACTTTTCACCCCACAATTATCCTGATGCTGACACATAACCCCTAGGTGAAATCATGGTTTGGATTATGGGACCTCCTTGAGGAATTATCTCCCATGCAACTTGGTTCCCCACAATGTTGGTTGTCCATTGATCTCTCTCTGCAATGGGATCTAATGGTGGTGACCTTAACCTTTTCTTCCTTTTTATCAGACGACCCCTATTCACTTGTCCTTCGATCCAATGAACCTATATCTCTCCTAATCCTACAGTGGCGATAGATCCTGAATTCAAAGGGGATGGTCACGATCCTTCAAACCCCTTACAATGGGTCTCTAGTGATCTAACTTCTGTGTAGATTCTACAACACCATTCCTCTTGATATTTTCAACTCGACGGTCAGAGTTCGATTTTTACCCACAAGACTCTGACCACCAACAAACCCGACCCATATCGGCTCGGTGTTTCAAGCAAAAGCTCTGATACCAAAATGTAACATACCCATCCACCCATAGGCTGGGGTATGGTACATTCAAGCATGCCCTTGGAATTCTTTCTCTTATCGATACCTTTTTAAAATTTAAATATGCATAAAATAAAATACTTTAACAACATGCACAGCAGTAGTCAACAAGCATGCATAGTCTAAATATTCAATTAAATGATAATTAAATATACAGTGGAAATACATTCATATACATTTAAATGATACCATAACAGAGAGAACTTATGTAACATCCCCAAAAATAAATTATTTTTAAGTCTGAAATTTTCTTAGGAAATTATTTCCATTTTTGCTAAATTTGAAATTGGATTTTTTTTTCCATTTATGGAAATTCCAAATTTTGAATTTAGTTAATTGTAATTAATGATTATGAATGTTGGGCAGAGATCTGATTTGACCCAACTAACTACTTGACTATGAAACTTGTATGAAACAAAACATTTTATATTTATTGTTGATGGACAAATGGAACAACCAGGTTAAAATCAGTTGACCATGACTCCATGAGTGGGGAATATGTTGGAACTACCTCAGGGATGATTATTACAAGTGGAAAATCAAGAATGTGTCCATTGGAAGCCCCTGGAAATTAGGGATTTAGAAAGCTGTGAAAATTCCCAAAGGGGGGAAAATACCTAGGCACAAAATGCTTTGGCATATATAACATATGGGAGGAGGCAAGACGCTACCAGGTATGCTAGGGAAAGGAATTATCTCTTGTTGTTATGAACAATGCTTTCTAAGTGTGAGGCAAGGAGAATTTGTTGAAATTGAAGGACTATTGTTGAGGAGAAGTTCTGAGTTCTCCCTCATGGATTCATGGTCAGGCTAGGGGGAGAACGAGACAAGTGATTTGCTTGTTTTGTTCTAAGGTTGGTATGAACATGGTTGTTCCATTTGCTATTCGAAAATAGTTCATATATGTCAACCTACTATTCTTCTCTGGCTGAATGTTATATGGTTTAATAACTGATAGAATGCATCTGTTTAATTCTAGATAGAAGTATTACTATGGGCGAAAATCGGATAGAATGTTGTTAGACTTAAGAACTTACAGAATGCCTCTAAACTAATTCTAAATGAATTATCTCCGTCAATTAGACTGTTGAGTGAATGCTATTTTCATTTTATATACTAGCTGAAAGAGTACATCTGGTTAAATTCTAGAAGAATAAGTTGTGTGGATTAGATTACTATTGGAATGGGATAAACTCTAGGATAAATCTCTACAGTTTTAACTGTAGACTTTGGGTATAACCTTCTGTATATTTTGGCTGGGAATGAATTTTAAACATGGATGGATTAGAAGAGATATATGTGCTAATTATAAGTTCATTTCAACTATTGTACTAGAATTTCCTACTAGTTATGTGATTCCTATACAACTAGATATTCAGTTTTATAGTGAATTACAGACTGCATAACTACTAAAATAACTTGAAAATAAATCTGGGAATTAATTTTATATGTATATAAACTGTCATATCTCTATCAGTCATCCCTTTAACTCTAGGCAGATTGTTCTATAGATTTATATTGTTGGAGTGAAATAATAAATAGAGTAATCCTTATAGTTTCATTGTACTTATTGGATAAAGATAATTCTGGAAGTAAGCATGTTTAAATTTATGCTACAGATATTGTTGTTACAGATTTAACATATGGGTTGTACAAACAGTGAGAAAATCAGATTGTACAAACTTACTGAAACTTAAAACAATGAACTGTAATAGAAAGTGACTATACTTGTACATATATGTATATTGTACTATAGTTTAATATAAATAACACCAAATAGCTATGCATGGCAGTCTGTGTAAGAGAATAAAGGGTAGAACAAATATATGACATAGGAAGCTTCTATATATTATGTATAAGACATAGGTATGTATATATAGTTGACTGTGCAAGGTCTCAGACCCGCTTAAGAAATATATTTCATTTTCAAACAATCAACGACTACCTAAAGAAATGAGCAGTCCGATACCATAAAATGCATGACCATAAAGTAATTATTTCACAACAGTATTTCTAATTCCACTTCTTAAGGACAAATAACAAAAGATCTGAATCACCCTATTCCTGGATTAAATTGTTACCAACTTTGGTTATGTTACAAATATTGTCCATTACAAGTGCACGATAAAAGAAAATTCTTGTGTCTCGATATGAATTTTTTTTTATTGAAATTAGGTCAGTAGTCATAGACACATTCAACTCAATGAGAGGACTGCGTTTAAACCTCCTGACAGTGAAATACCTTCACAACCATTAAGAGTATTCCAAATCAATTGCTACAGGAATACATAATGAACTCCCATAAAAACAATATCCTAAGTCAAATCTATTACCTTCGTTGCCCAGAACCTAGAGTGGTACAACTCTGAGAGTATATAAAGAAAGGAACTCAAAGGAAATTAGTGTCCAAGAACAATTAGAAGGTAGACAAAGACAACTCATAAATCAGCCATATCTCATTTTCTCTTAAGAGTTGTCCTTCCTTTCTTTATATCATATACCCTCTTATTTTCGGATGCCTAGACTTTATACTTTCAAGCCTTAAGTATAAACTCTGGAACAACAGTAATAATGACTTCCTCTTGAATTAATCAAAATAGCAACAGGATGATTTATGATCTTACCTTCCACCTCGATCATATTAGACTGGTACTCTTCTTTTCGATCATCTAAAGTTGCATAGATTCTTCCCATGTCTTCAATTTTTGTAGCCTCTTGGATGTTGTGCATAGTCTTCCCTCTATCCTTTATGGATGGGAAATCCTTGTACAATTGATCTTCCTTGCATCCCCAACATTGGATTGGTGGTCTTCCCCTTTTCCCAAGGAATCATCTTTCTTGAAATCCCTCTTAGCATACTGATCTTGACAATTTATATTAGGTTCATTCTTGTTGAAGGAAGGTTTGAATCCTTTCCTATCTGATCAAACTTCTCATTATTCTTGTCCTTCCAAGATTTATGCAAATACTCACTTCCCTGGCCTTGCTCATACACGTATTTATCCTTCCTGATGGCTTCAACCAAGGCCTTGGGCTTATCATACTTTATCTTTTCCTTATAAAAGGTTGGAAGTCTACTTATAAATATTTGTATTTTCACTTTCTCATCACCAATGAACCTGTCATACTTTAACAATCCCAAGAAATTATTCTAGTACTTTTCCATAGTTATGCTTCCCAACCTAAGTTCAAATAACTCCTGCATTTTCTTGTCATATAAATGATCTGAGAGGTACTCCTTCTGGAAGTACTTCTAGAACTGCTTCCAAGTGATTCTACTTTCATCAACATGTTCTACTTACTTCATTTGGTCCGACCACATTGCATATTTCCCATGTAAATGGTAGGTGGAAATCCTGGCTTCCAGATTTGATGAATAGATATGGAAATGAAAATATCTCTAGAGTCCAAGAAACCATGCTTCTAATCATTTTCCCTTTCTCATTCACCATCGAAGTAAGGTCAAATAAGCTTCCTCAAATCTCCTTGAAAACTATCTACCTCGTGTTTCCTTCTTTGTTTTCTAACAGGAGACACCTCTAAACTACTTGTGGGATCTTTCGATGCATAAAACATTCCTTCTGAGTAAGGAGGTGAGTAGTGTCCATGAGCTCTTCTAGCACTTCTGGAATAACTAGCTCTTCCACGATCATCCATTCCTTCATGGCACCTTCCTTATTCCTCTTGTCTTGAGTTTGATCCCTTCTTCATTTGTCTCCTGATTTAATATCTGCAACACTCGAGCATTTATCTGACTTATCTCTCTCATCAGTATCTCATTGTCTAGTTTGTAGCTCTACACTTCCATCTCCAAGCTTCTTACCATTTCTATTAATGTTTCCTACTCTTATTTTACCCTGCATCCATTGGAATTTTTCTATGAATTACCAACTCTAGTATTCAGGCCTTCAGCTTCCTTATCATGACTAGAGGCTCCCTCACCTTCTTCCATTTCCTCAATACGCATCATGAGTAGATGTGTTAAAACCCCTTAATTCTACAAAATGTGCAAGAAACCATTTTATTAGAATTAAGCATATGATAAACAAAATTTCCAAACCATGCTACAGGTCTCTTAATATGACAGTTGAGGTTTACTTTGGGTCTTCAGACTTTGAAAATCTCAAATTTTCATCATATCAATGGCTCTCGGCAGATCAATGGCTGAGATCCTTTAGGGTCTTCAAGTTTCAGAAATATCAAACTTCAAACCTCCTCGAAGTACACGGAATTATGTCGCGTGTCCTCTTGAATTGGACGGTTGAGGCTTACATCGAGTCTTCACTCGAAATCCACATATTTATGGCACATATCTTTTGGATCAGATGTCCTAGATACATGTAGGGACCAAATTAATTTAAGTCTATTAAAATCCATAAATTGAAACAGATAAGATTACTTCTACACAAAAAAAATAAGTAATTTATTTCATTCAACATATAAGCATGTTAAATTAATTAATAAACAACAATTTCATAACAGAATAAGAATTAATTAACATAATAAAATAAATTACCTCTTCTTGATGCTAATTCCCTCGTTGATCTGGTTGTCCTTTCCCTGCTTCCTTTCCCAACCCGGTGTACTGAACAAACCTGCCCAAACTGACTAACCTCCCAGCCAGCCAGGAGCAGCCTGTCTGGCTCCCTAGCTCTAGGAAACTTAAAGGAATCCTTGCCCCCATGCCCAAAACCCCCAACAACCCAGTGCCCCCTGTAATGGTTCCCCAAAACAGTAGAACCCAACAACAGAACCAGAAAATCCAAGCCAGAACTACAGTCTCCTCTCCAAAATGCTTCCCCCCCAAAAAAATGATCCTCCTCCCTATAAGACTCCTCCCCATCATATCCCCCTTCACCGACTCTCCTTCCCCTCATTAATTTCCTTATCTCCTCCTTTATTATCCTATCCCCCTATTGACGGGTGAAATTGACTGTCCGTCAACTGGAAGAACGAGTCTGGTCCGGGGTTGTCTAAATAACCCATGTCGTTTGGTGTAACTCATTCTGATGGGTTTAATGGATCCGTTAGCCAATCTAAGAATCCTAAAAGAAACGAATAAAAGAGAGAAATAACTAACTAATTACTAAACACACACACACACACTATATATATATATATACATATGTTCAAATGTAACTATAGTAGTTGTATGAAAGCAGAGGATATACAAGTGTCATTTATTTACATGATTTGCAAGCTGCAAGTTTTAATCGAAACTTATGAAAATCAATGGAAAAATGATTACTTCTAGGAAGAAGATAAAGAAAGCACATAAAAATATTTATTATTTTTCTTTTATAAATTTAAAGAATCTTGCAAAAAATTTAATGAAACATGAACATGTGGATAGTGGAAGCTGAACCATACATTCATTGTTTCATTCATAAACAACTTAACTAAATAACACACATAATAATATGTTTCTAATCAACGAAACTGGTATTTATCTTTCTGTGTTGTATGAGCTCCAGCCTGTACTGTTGTTAAGGGAAACCTATGATATAACAATACTATCACTTCCAGAATACATTCAAAGAAGTATTTGATATTGGAGTAAATTAAGAACAACAGGAAGACAACTAATTAAAAACCGTGTGATCTTAAGATAATCAATATTTAAGAATGAAAGAAAACTCAATTTTGGGTATTGATATTATCCATCATTTAACATT
>SNQJ01S0074417.1:5985-34429 GCA_010110895.2 Picea sitchensis
CCTGCCCAATCTGCATTAGTATATCCACTCAATGTGAAATCATGATCTCCATCATAGCTGAGACCACAATCTATTGTACCTTTAAGGTACCTCATCACATGTTTTGCAGCCACTAGGTGAACACGTCTGGGTTCTACCAGAAAATGACTCAAGGTGTTCATGGAAAAAAAAATGTTTGGTCTTGTGTTCGTTATGTACATCAACGATCCAATAATATGTCTGTATAGTGTGGCATCAATCAACTTTGACGAAGTATCGACCAACAACTTCATCTTTTCTTCCATGGGTGTATTCATGGGCTTGCATTCCAACATGTCGAATCTCTTCAAGATTTCGACCGTATACTTCCCTTGGTTAAGGAAGATCCTCTCAGGACTCTGCCATACCTCAAGACCTAAGAAATAATGCATTAGGCCAAGGTCTTTCATTTAAAATTCTGAGGCAAGTCTCTTTTTACATTCAGTGATGAGATTTTCTTCTCTAGTTAAGAATAAGTCATCCACATATAGCAGTAAGATTACTGACTCATCGTTCATGATCTTGAAGTAGAGGTTAGAGTCTTCTTTACTCTTGGTAAAGCCTACGCTAGTCAAGAAACTGTCTATACGGCCATACCAAGCTTTAGGAGATTTCTTCAATTCGTATAAGGCTTTCTTCAATATGCAAACATGAGACTTTCTGTCTTCAACCTCAAATCCTTGAGGTTGCTCTATATACACTTCCTCTTCGATGACACCATTTAGGAAAGGTATCATCACATCCATCTAGTGCATATTCCACTTCATCTTAGCTGCAAGAGCTATGATGGTTCTGATCGAAGTGGATCTAGCCACAGGAGCGAAAGTCTCTTCATAGTCAATGCCTTCCTTCTGGGAAAATCCACGAGCAACAAATATTTCTTTATACTTCTCAATACTTCCATCAACAACATGTTTTATTTTTAAGAGCCATCTGGAGGATACCGCATCTTTATTCTTCAGTCTAGGAACTATTTCCCATACTTCGTTCTTCATTATGGATTGGTATTCCTCTGTCATGGCATCTACCCATTCTTTCCTCTGAATGGCTTCTTCAAAGTAGGTAGGCTCCTCTTCTAGGAGATCACACATCAAAGCCATATAACTGGAGAATGGCTTTGGTCTTTTCACCTGTCTCATAGTTCCTTGGGGAACACCGTACTTCTCTCCATCTTGAATAATCTCTCTAGCCCAAGCTGGCTTTATTTTATGGAGGGTCGTCATCTGAGGAGGTTCTTGCACTTCTAATATATCATGGTATTCTAGAAGATCCTCATCAGGTGAAGTTACAACTTCCCTCACTGGTTCTGCAGCTCTGGGAACCTCCCTCATTGTAGTACTAGGGATTACGGGTTCCTCTTCATATACTTCTTCAAGATGGCATAGTTTAGATTTCTTGAGCACTACATCTTCATCAAAGGTCACATCCCTACTGATATCAATGTGATGGTGACCTAGTATATAGATTCTGAAGGCCTTGGAGACCTCACAGTATCCCACAAATATTCCCTTCTTTCCTAAAAGGTCCATCTTGTTTCTCTTTTCTTTAGGTATATGAATAAACACTAGACATCCAAATATTTTGAGATGGCTTACCTCTGGCTTATTTCCGGTGAACATCTCTTCTGGTGTCTTGAGCCCAAGTGCACTATGGGACAATCAGTTCTACATATATACAACTTCCATTGTTGCTTCTTCCCATAAGCACATAGGAAGATCTTGATCATGGATCATAGTCTTCACAACTTCCATTATGGTTCTGTTCTTACATTCAGCTACACCATTTTGTTGGGGATTATAGGGAGTAGTGAGTTACCTCTTGATCCCAACATCTTTGCAGAAGTTCACAAACTCTTTTGAGGTATATTCTCCTCCATTATCTGACCTGAGTATCTTAATATTCCTTTCAGAAAGGTTCTCTATCAAGGCTTTGATTTCTTTGAACTTGTTGAACACTTCATCTTTAGATTTCAAGAAATATATCCAGGTTTTATGAGAGTAATCATCAATGAATGATACATAATATACATGCCCACTTATGGAGGATTATGGCATTGGGCCACATACATATGAATGAATGAGTTCTAGGACTCCTTCTACCTTGTTGTCCCTTCGGAAATGGGTTCATGATGTTCTTCCCTTGTGCACATCCATTGCATACGCCTTCATAGTCACCTTTGAGTTCTGGTAAACCTGTGACCACTTTGCATATGTATGGTAGTTCCTTGTATTTTATGTGGGCTAACCTTCTATGCCAAATTTCACATGAGTTTTCAATGGCGTGGGTCATGGCAGCCTTTGAGTGACCCTTTAGTTTATACAAGCCATTTTCTTCACTTCCAATGATGATTGCTTCATTTAAGGTTTCTCCTTTAGCCCACATAAGAACTTCTCCATCTATAAAGGAAACTCTGAAGCCTTTTTTTTCTAAATATGAAATGGAGAGTAGGTTCTTCTTTAATCCTGGTACATATAGTACATCCTTCATTTTTAGTGAATTCCCTAAATTCAGTTTGTGGTTTGAGTCTCCCATTCCCTTGATGGGATATAGGTAATCATCTCCAAGTGTCACTTTCTGAGAAAAATTCTTTTCTGAGATACAAGAAATAATTTTTCTTTGTCCTGTCATGTTCTTGGATGCACCACTATCAATGAGCCAAGTGTCCTCTCTGGGTGTTACAAATCCTAAGAGGGCTGAGATCAGGACATGGTCTTTGATCTACTCTCTTATCATATTTGCGGGTGTCTCTTCATCTTTGACTACATGGGCATGGAGCCTCGTATGTTTTCTCTTGTATTCTTCTCATCTGGCTAGAAAAAAAATTGCAATGTGTCCCATCTTTTCACAATGATAGCATTGTACAGATGAGTAGTCCCCTTCCTTTCGTTGTCCTTTCTTCTGAAATATCCTTGGATGAGATTCTTTATGATTGAATTTGTTTGACTGTTGAGGCTCTTTATGAGTCTCCTTTTGGAAGTAGGGTTTCTTCCTTCCTCCTTTGGTGTGAGTAGCTAGGGCTTGATCATCATCTCTTGCTAGTAACACTTCACGATTCACTACTCTTATTTCTTCCTGGATGCATTCTTCCCATAGACTATCAAACTTTAGTTTCTCCGTTCTGGCACATATAGTTTGGATGAATGCATCCCAAGGTATTGTAAGACCATTTAGGTCCATCATTACGATTTTGTATTCATCTATGGTATCTCCAATATCTTCTAACTGTTCTTTGAATTCTGAGATTCTGGAGAAGTATTCTTGAATCGTTTCTCCTTTCTGCATCCTTGTATTCTTCAGTTGAGTTCTTAGAATTATCTTCCAGTTTATGTTCTTTCCTTCATATAGTCTGGTCAAGGCATCAAACATTTCTTTTGGAGTCTTCTTAGATTACACACAAGTAATCAGGTGGTCTTTGATTGAATCTGCAATGATTCTTTTGGCCCTGATTGTGTCCTTTTGATGCTTTGCCTTTTCTACAGCATCGACGGGTTCCGATACTTCTTCTTTGACGAATATTGCTAGGTAATTCTCTTCAATAATGAGGCCAATCCTATACTTCCAGGCATGAAAATTTTCCACTCCTTCTAGCTTTTCAACAAGATTAATGCTCCCAGACATTTTTACTTGGGGCTAGGAAAATGACCGAAAAATGAAAGTGCTCAAAATCAAAGTCTGAACTTACCAAGAGGTGCGCTTGGCTAAGGAGAGTATCCTGGTGTGTTTGGATCTGAGAAAATCCAACTTTTTCTCCTCCTAATTTGATCTACGAATTTCTGGACTGGTGCTTCTAGTTTTCTAGTACCTTTGGCACTCTGGTACTTCTGGTACACTGGTTTTCTAGTACTTCTGGTACTTTGTGAAACTAGGGTTTCACTTTTCGGGAGATCCAACCACTGAAAAGGTGCATTGAGAGTGCCAAAGTGATCCTTAGGGGAGGGTTCACTTTTCTAGATGGTTTTGGGGCTGAAAAGCTTCACCATCAAAAAGCCCTAATTTTCAAGTACGACAACAATAACGTTTTTCACTCTTGTGAAAGATGCTTCCTTTAGCTTGGCTCTGATGCCATGTTAATGTTTAATCCATTATTATAGTTATTTTCATTTCATTAGATAACAATAGAATAATACAATATCACTGAGAAATATACAATCACAAGAGACACGACATTTATCCTGGGAAACCCTCTAGGGGAAGAAAACCTAGCAAAACTTCCTTATTATAGATAGCCAATACAATGCCAAGAGATATCTTAAACTAATGCAGAAGATCCTCTCCCAGATATGAGCCACTCTCTCTCCTTCTTCTATTAACTGCAATTCCAAAACTTGTCTCACAAATGAGAAAGTGAGTTGTTTATCTAAGTGAGGTGATAGCCTCCTTATTTATACAAGACTGGCACGTGTGAAGTGTCTCTTCACTGGTACGGACAAATTCTCCAACTGTGTGGTTATAACCACCTTTATTATTTTTTGGGGCCTCTTTGATATATTCTGGGGCTGACTTCTTCTTTTTATTTTTACAATTACAATATGACCAATCCATAAAAGGGGATTTGGTCCTTTTAAAGTAGCTAACATGATCAATCCACAATGGGGATTGATCCAATGAATAATATATCAAATAATAATAAAAATACAGTTTGCAGTTACATTATTTCAACACTATCATCCATAGGAAGTCATTGAGATCTACCATTACTCCAGAGAGGGTTTTGAGGTTTATTATCTATGTTTCATGATGTATAAATATGCCAAACTATGAGGCATTTTAGGGAGTCAAATTGGAGAACTTGTGAACCACTACACAACTTATTTTATTCTTAATATTAAGATATGATGTCCTCCATTTAATTTTCTTTATTTGTGCATAAGACAAAGCCTAGAGGGCCCCCTTGCTATGGTTTGTGTCACAACTGTATATCTCTGTACAAAGGTTTTGGTTTGCTTATTCTTGATTTACTAGTAAATATATTCATTTGGTTTTCTATTCAACAATTTATTTATTTTCAGTTTTAGATATACATGTTATAGTAGTTTCTTTGTTGAAAATTGCAATTAAGTTAATATTTAAACTTCTCATAATCCACAATTTTCATAAGGAAAATAGAGTATTTCTATAAAAAGTCATAACTATAATGACAACCTTCCTTTTACAACTTGTTTTCCTACCAATGCGACTATGATAAATTTGGGCTAGAGAAATCAGAATTCTGTGAATTTCTTGTCAAATAGAATCCTTTGCAATTTATGAAAACTCACAGCTAGATAGAGCATTATTACAAAGGGCCATATCTTGATTGAGTTATATGAATTTCACAGTTATTAGAGTATTATTGTAGAGAGATTTTTCAATTTACAATCAACATTTCCACCATTGAAACTGTGACAACTAAATCTTATCACTTGAGAAGGCCAAATTCACCCTACAATATGAGTTCCAACCAAGGAGACCATGGTAATAAAATTTCAGGGATCTAACACTTCTTGAATCCTTTGATTTTTTTTGTTTCTTAGATGCATACACATTCTTTTGGGAGTTCATGCTTAAATTGAGTTTTGTTGCAAAAATGTTTCATTCTTTTGGAATAATTTCCCTTTGTGACCTAATTTTCCACTTTTGAAGCTATGAACATTTGAATAATTGGTTTTCCTTTTTAAAAGTTAGGTTACAAAATTGATTTGTAGCATTGTTTGAAAGTTTTATTGATTTTAAAACTAGTTCCCTCACATACAATGATTGTGCCTTACAAGTTTACGGACTTCTGGATTGATAATTTAATGTTCTAATTTATGCAAGTAAATTAGACTAAAATTTTTGGTGCCATTTCTGGGGAGGCACTAAAGGAATTGGTTTTGGAATATATATAAAGGATTTTGTTTTTCAACACATTTAAGACTAGGAGGAGCAAAGAAGGTAAGACAGAAGGTAAGAAATTGCACAACCACTTTTGTGAGTCTTCAAGAGACCTCGTCATGTTGGACCAATGTGTTTCCTCTATGTAAGTGTGATTTTATTCATGGAAATACTAACTCTTGTGAAAAGATAACTTGGTGACAACAAGGTCTCAGTAACATGCAAAGTTCATGTACATGATTGTCTTTCTTAAGTTTTCTTTTAGTGGTGTTCTTTTCTTTCTGTTGATTTCATTTATTTTCAAAGGTGTTGTACGAACCCCTCCTCATCCATGTGAAAGACATGGATTATCGACCAACAATAATAATGCAAGAATATTAAATATGTTGAGTAAAGGAGAATTATACTTCATGAAATATCTCAAATCCTAGAAGCAACTGGGAACATATCTGCATCTTAAGAGGCGAAAATCCTAATAGCCATCAACAACATATTTGCATCCTGAGAAGTGATAGAAGAGAAAATATTCCATGTGCAACATCAAGAAGACCTAGAAGAGACCAAAGAGACTTGGAAAGAATTTTATGAAGAGAAAACAAAAGAACCTAAGAATGAGGAATTTCTACCATGCCTATCATCATATCCTTTGTGCATTCATGAGTGCAATGGGAATATTTCTGAAGAAATTTATTGAATGAAAAAGGGAGACATGCAACCCTTTTCCAAAATATAAGAAAGACAAAGGAATAATGACTACACTGAAAACTGGTTCCATAAAATCAATAATCAACAATATTACTTCATTATTTAACATTTATTGGCATCATATTTGTAATACCCCTAGGCCTAAACCCAACTGTACATATAAATGTAAATGAACATATAGGCTAGTGAGTCAGGATATTTTGGGCCAGAAGTTCCTGTGTGGTTACTGGGTTGGAGATCCAAATGCTAAATGGCCAGTGATCCATCATTGTACTGTGTAATCACATGCTAATATTAATGAAAACACATCACTACTACAGACCAACCATGTAAAAGAGTATGGGGGGGATAAACTCCACTAGGTAGGAAAAGGGGGATTAAGCCAAAATGAATATTATGTTAATATTCCCTTGATATTCATTAAAGTACCATTCATGGATATGTATTGTATCCTAAGTTATAAGGAGGGGAGACAAGTGGGGTTCAAGTTGGCCCAAGGTAGTTTCCAACATGACAAGTGTCAAGTCAGGAACATGCATACATATAGTTAGACTTAATCCATTTAAGGGGGGATGGTCATTACTGGATGGAGGTAGCTGTGAATTGTACCCTACAGTACTAGATTGCAACAGGTACCTGTACCTATAATGGTTATCTCATGATATGGATTGAAGAAGAGGGTTGTTAGGCCCGTAGGATTGAAGAGGTGAGTTGTTAGGCCCGTGAGCATTCTCTCCAGGTGAGAGAATTGACTTGTTGGGAATTCATTTCCAAAGGTGCCAAAATGCAGATAAAGACTCAAATACTTATTTTTCATCTTGTTGCCAAATCCCAAAAAGGGAAGTGTAGCAGCCAAAGTACTATTGAGAAGATAAGGGGCACACTTCCCGGGGAGGAAAAACATGAGGGGAATGAGGGACTGCAGGATGCTAGTTTGATTTGGAACTTGAGTTTGATATTGTTCTATTAAGGATACCTTAGTATGGGTTAGAATCCCTTTTTCCCTGATAGAGTTTATCCCCAACTCGGGGGTGACCCACTATTGAGATTATGAGTAGTGTGGTCTTTGGTTGGGAGGTCTACACGCAATTGGTGTTTATTTCATGAGATAAGTGACTTTCATGAGATTATTTATTTACTGAATATATAATTATGGGTTTTATATTATTGAATATATGTTGTAACTGTGTTTATAAATTAATATTGTTATTATGCTTAACTCTTTTCATATGTAGAACATAACAGTAAAATTAATGGTATCATAATTCAAAAATTTTATGTGGCATTGCCCAGGATGTGGCTGGGGATGTTACAAAGTGGTATCAAAGCTCTATATTTCAATACTGAGCCTACATGGGCTATATAGAAAAGCGTAGAAGTAAAATTACAAAATTTTCAAGCAAACTGTTTGACAGAATGTCAGGAAGAGTTTGTTTGCAAATTGTTTGACAGTATGTTTACAGTGAAATTGAGAGGAATTTCACAGCTAGGTTGGAGAAATTTAACTAGAGAATGGAAATTTCCAAATTTTATTGGCAGAATGAATAAATTTAGGTCTGTATATGGACAAATTTTTAGTTTACGATGTTTTTGTGGTGAGATCCGGAGCAATTGGGAGAAATTGGGCCAAAGCCTAGATTTCCTACAGCTAAATAATGGCAAATTCAGAGTGAAAGAGTCAAATTTGAAAAGAAGAGAAAAAATATATATGTACATGTATTTATTTGGTTGTATTGAGCTTAGTCACAGAGCTCTAATGGAGGCCCAAGAATAAATTTTAAATTTGGGAGAAATTGAGCTTTTTTTGAAATTTTGGAAAATAAGAAAAATTGGAAAAAAAATGGTATTTTTCCGTATGCGGACATCAACATGACATGAGGTCCACATGTTAGCTAATGTGGTGGTAGGTTATGTGTACTACCATGGTTGAAGGTACATGAAGGAAGGAACGTAGAGGTTTCCAGTGTGGCAGAGATACCTCGTGGTGACAATTCTTAACCGGTGGAACCCCGAGCCAAGACATTAGACCGTTGATCCAGAGACATGATCCACGAAGGATACTCATAGCACATTGGAAGTTTCATGAAATTTAAATATATGGAGGGTGCATGCTATTAATATGGATTGTGCATTATTTTTGCAACATTTCAAGCCATGATCTATGCACACAGTGAGGAAGGAGATACCGAATTATCCTGTTGGAATGCGCAAGACATAAATCTCACAATGAGATTAAATAATGACTATATATTCGAGGAAGTCTTGATGTTTCAATTTAAGAAACCATTTTTGTAGTGCTTTATCACATTCTTCATACATATAGAGGATAAATCCGAATATATAGCGCTAGATGCATAAGCCACAGATTGAATATTATGAGTATGTGAGTCCATGAAGATGGAAAAATAAGTAAGTGTTGGGACTTCCCAAATTGACTTATGAAAACAAGGATTATGAGTGAATGATTCTGAAAATATGGAAACATGGCTAAGTGTTGGGACTTATTGGATATTGTTGGCCCTTGACCAAGTTTTTAGGATCCTTGGTCATGTTTGACCTATTTTTGGGACTTTGACAAGCTGTCGAAGGCGAAGCCCAAGATGAAACGGATATCACGGGATATCGACCCCTTTTTAGGGATTTTTTGGGTTTTGGGATTATGTAATGGGTATGAGGATGTCGGCCCATGGTTTTATCCATGCCTAGGCCTACTTTGTAATGTATAAATAGAAGTCTAGGCGATGTAAGAAGTAGTGAATAGTGACTATTGGTGACTAGTCAGTTGCAAGTGTGCTAAGTGCTAAGTGGTAATTGCTTTGTGCATACCGTGTGAGGCTTGCATAGCTAAGTGCAAGTGATTGTAAGAGACTGTGGAAGGCTTTGTGCTATAACTCAAGGAAGGAGGATCTAGCGAGGTGCGCAAATCTCCTATCCTCTGCGGAGTTGATTTTGAGGCTTTGTGCATGTAAGAAGATTGATCAAAGATAATAAAGAGGACGATGAGTTGGTGGATGTATCCCTAGGGTGGGGGTGAACCACATATATCTTGTGTTGTGAATGATTTGTGCTTTTTGGATTTTATTTTGTACATGTGATTCAATTCTTAGTGTGATGTTAGATGATAAATGAATCTGATATGATAGCTTAGTGCCAAATAATGTGAATGAATGCTAGATTTGATCTCAATTGGTATGATTAGTGCTTGAATATATTGAATCTATGTGAATATTGCGCTGATCTATTTTTAGGGTTTAGCTTCTCTGTAAACTAAGACTGAATATTGATGAATCATAATTTCTAAGTTCTCTGTTAAGGTGTTACAATCATAGATCTATGTCCCAGCTATGGTTGCAGACATATGAGTCCTGTAACCACCCCTGCCTTTACCTTAGGTGAGACTTCATCTGCTTCGTAGGTGTTTCCAAAAGGGCCGATAGTTAGGGTTTTGTTGGTGCACTATTGTAGCGTTGAACCCTGGGTCTTCCCCTGTGCCAACAAATGGTTCTGTTATCGGGACCTGAAACTATGATTGCTAGGAACTGAGGAAGAAGAAGCTTTGTGCAAATATTTGACCCGAAACTGTGAAAGATCTATGCGTAGATATGTTTCCCTGGTGTGCAACTCTCTACTTGGATTGTGAAGCTCTGTGCTAAGAAGAGAAGTCCGATCTGAAGAAAAAAGGTAAGATCTGAACACTTTGTGCTCTGAAAGAGGTAAGAATAGTGAAATTTTTTAGATCTGGAAGCTTTGTGCTCTGAGAAAAGTAAGATAAGTGGAAATTTTTGTTTCAAGTATATGGATCTAGGTATGTTTTATAAATTTTATCCTAGCCTAAAAACTAGGGCATATCTAGAAGAAAGAATATTTGATATGAGTAGATCTGATAAGAATAGTGAAAGATATGTTATTCCTATGCATAGAGAAAATGTTTGGACTAACAAATGGATGCAGGACCCCATAAAGAATTTTTTGCAAGTTAGCTATAGGAAAGGTTGGGGATCATTTAATATAAAGAAAAGATTGAATCTTTGTTACAGTTGCAGAAGACTAGGACATATTGCTAAGGAATGCCATGGTAGAAGACCTAGTTGTCTTTGTTGTAAAGGTAGGGATCATGAAGTTCTGGATTTCCCTAGAATGATTGCTAAGGTTGAAAGAATGAATATGAGACAAGAAAACCTTGAGGAAGGTCAAGAAACCGAGACCATGGTAGAACTCCGGAAAGAATCAGAGATTGTACTATTGAAAATGAAAGAAACCCTGAATGATCATAGAGATATCAACTTATCAGAGATATTCAAAGAAAGTGAGTGCATATAAGCAAGAATAGGAGACTTCGACATTGACTGTGTTCTGGATGAAGAAAAATAGGTGAATATTATGACAAAAAGAACTTGGGAAACTTTAGGAAAGCCTTCTATGATTCCTTCAATGGGAGGAATAGGATTATTTAGAGGAAAGCTGATAAATGTGGAAATCTTACCCAGATATCTATGAGTTCTCATGGAACTTCGATAGAGGAAGAGTTTGAGGTTGTTAAATTTATTGAGAACATCACCCCATGTGCTATATTACTAGGAAAACTTTGGATTGAAAAGGATCAATCCAGAAGAAGAGAAGAAGAAGTATTAGAGTAGAAGAAGCAAGAGTTGAAAGATTTCATGACTAGGAGGATTGCACACTTGATTGAAGAAAATGAGAACATATCGAAGCTATTTAGAACCAGAAACTTGGATGTCGGAGTTGAAAGAACACAAGAAGACTCACAAAAGACTGAAGCACCTACCCTAGATACAGAAGAAGTATTTCCCTTGAATCCTAGGAAAGAATCTCAACAACCCAATGTTACTATGCCAAGAGGAGAAAATAATCATAATGGAAAGAGGAATAGCGAGATGAAGCTCATTGGAAAGAAGGTTAGAAAACTAAGTAGGAAGAGATCAAAGATCAAAAAGTTACAAAAGGTTTCAGAGGGAACTTCACAGAAGGAAAATTTGTAAAACTGGAACTTTGTCGGGATAGCAGAACAACGCCACATGGCACTTCTCCATGGCGAAGAAATATAACCGTTGGAAATAGTATAACCATTAGAATGATGGGTAGAACGACATTTATGGTCATAAATCTCGCCATCATACCATTGGGACCGCTCCATAATGGACATAACTAAATTAATGAAGGATTCTCGCATGTTGGAGAGATCCGTTGCCTAAGTAATCTACTTATTCCGTCAAGCCTTGCACCGAGAACATTTTTTCCAAACATGATTATCTAAGACCGTAGATCAGTTGATTTCTCACAATGATCATTGAGCTATCACCATCCATCCAATTGCATTGAGTAGTTACTCTTCAAACCCAAGATATTCAACCATGAGCTTGTATGTACGAAGAACTTAGCACAGTCAAAGAGTCTGTGAAGGAGGTACTCATCAACCTTATGACTGAAAGAGTAATGTATGAAAGGGTAATGTATGTGGGTGTACAAGAATCATCGATGAGAGGAGTGCAAGCCTCTCCTTTGATCGCTCTCATATCTGAGCCATCCCAAGTCATCATAGAAAAAAGAACCAAGCACATAGATGACCTAGAAAATGTGAAGCTAATCTCGACCATATTACCTGGCTACATCTCGCCTTTGGCTGATGCAGTGAGTCATGATAGTGTGCCAAGATATTTTGATTACACCATGGTTACTGCATACCTCCCGAAGGGGATGCGTGCAATTAGAGCACAATAGAACAAGATTGCAATGTTGAATTTCAACGACTTCAACCTAGGAGACCATAAGAACCATATTATGATCGCCTCGTATAAATACTTAACCAGGATGAAAGGGAAGAACTCAAAAATAATACCCCATCCATGGACAATGAACCTCGCGTAGTCAACCCTTTTGAATGTAATGCGGATCCCACACTTTGAAAGGCACCATGAGGTTAATGCCTGTGTTAAGCTCCTGCTCTCATGTTACCATGGCAACTACTTATGGCTAGACTGACGTATCACATTCAATCTGACGCCGATCCATAGGATCACTAGATTAAGTATGCAAGGATACGACCTGCAGGACTTCTATCCAGGGAAATCCATAGATCACACATTAGCACATAATATCAAGATACCTATGATGATGTTGATAAGGGGATGTGAGGCTATAAGGTAGCTTCCATCCATAATGGCACAATGCACCTAGCATGCCAATTAATTGCAAAAAATCTAGTAAGGAAGAACAAACCCACGCAGGTCACAAGGTTTGTCGTTGACCTCACAAGGAAATGCATGGAAGGCCTACAGATGAACTGGGCGAAGCACCTAGTTAATCAGCTAGAATTATACTGCCGCGAAGAATTGGATCAGGGCTACGAGTTCCACTTTAGCTGGCTCCCGATCCTCATCATGTTTATTGCTTGGGAGATGCTAGAAGGTGCGACCTTCCTAGACATTGAGTTGTTCGAGCCACTTGTTGTGAAGTTCACCACACTCTGGTACTTGAGTGATATGGGAAAACATTGGCAGTCAAACACATTCTTTCACACATATTATCTCCAACTGAAGAGGGATATCGAATTTGAACCTCGCATGATGCCAAACACCCTACAGAGGTTCTGACCCCTCATGAAGTTCCATGCATATCGACACTTCATCTATAACACTACATGAGAAAACGAGCATAAGGAGGATATTCAGTTGTAGTACAAGCTCATAAAAGAGGACCTCGAGGAGATAACTAAGGATTGGTCAACAAAATTTCTTATCCCCGCTGATCCTTCAAAGATGTCTGACCCCGAAATTGATAGATCGAAGGCCACTCACAAAGAACATGACACACTCGGAACCAACAAAAGTAAGAAGACCACAGAAATCCAAGACTTAAGCAACGCATCAGAAAAAAATGATTCAATATCACCTCACTGAGGGGGTGATGACAAAGTATAAGAGATAAATGAAAAATAAGATGAGCAGAAGCAAGGTGAAGTAAAACTGCCTAGAGATGAGGCTAATCCCTAGAAGAAGAGGAAGGTTTCTCCCATGAAAACCTCTTCCCAAAAGAAATCCAGAGCTACCTTGACCAAGATGCAGATTGTGCTCACTGTCGATGAATTTGACTTCATCATCGTAGATGTAAACAACACCTCACAGGAAATCTTGCAGAAAAATGAATCCAACCAGGAGGAGATGTACGAAAAAATCAAGGTTGAGATCCAAATGGTACAACAGGACCTTTAGTCCAGTCGCGCAGTGTCCACTGCACCCCTGCCTTCAAAAGAACTAGAGTTGGGAGATGAGCCAACACAACTCTGTCGACTAGCTGATGCAACCAAATATTTCCTTCGTCGCACACAGGAAGAAATAGAACAAGTCACCTAGGCCTTGAATAAAGTTCAAGAAGTAGTCATATAAAAACACCGAGTTGCGGAGCAGGAGACGTTTTCTCTCAAGACAAAGTTTGAAGAGGAGAAAGCACAGATTCAACAAGAAAAATAACAGTTTCTCGCAGAACAACTCGAAGTGAAAGGAACAGTCAACATAGAACTTCACTCTGTGTTAGGATTAGAACCAAAGGTAGAAGACTGAGTCAAGCATCAAGTAGAGCAGCTCATAGAAGCTATCTAGCAACTACAACAAAGAATAGTAGACATAGAGCTCCATACAGTGCCCGACACCCCGCAGGATGTGAGGGATCAAAGAGATGCAAGTGCTCGAAGCACAGTTGGGAGAATAAAGGCCCTTTCCATGGAATGTAAACAACTAAGTGATCGTAGTGACCATACTTATGAGTGACTCACTGAGAATCCATACCTGAAAGCACTGGAGTCACAGCTCCAGGAGGCGAAGCAATAAGCAGAAACAATATAGGCACAATTGAAGCCCCTATCAGCTGTTGAAAGGATGAAGCGATCCAAAGAGTATCACACTATTCAACAGTAGGTCCACACCATTTAGATTAGATTCATGGAAGTGACTCAGAGGCTCCAACCTATATAGGATGAGGCTTGGAAACTATTTTCAGAGATCAAAGGCCGAGGAGCAGAACTGTAGCAAGTCTTCACTGCAGTTGAATAACGCTTATAGGGACCTATCAATGAAGCTGTTATCCAAGAGTTCACTGAGCAGGATTCCATGGCACAACAACAAGTCGAAGCATCTCGAGCCAAGGTTGAGGATTTTGAGGCAGAATTACCCAGATCAGAGTGACTTGGGATGAGTCACAGGTGAGTGTTGGAGGCCTGTTGGCCCTTGACCAAGTTTTGAGGATCCTTGGTCATGTTTGACCTATTTTTGGGACATTGATAGGCTGTCAAAGGCGAAGCGTAAGAAGAGGTGGATATCGCTGGATATCGACCCCTTTTTAGGGCCTTTTTGGGTTTTGGGATTATGTAATGGGTATGGGGATGTTGGCCCATGGGTTTACCCATGCTTAGGCCTATTTTGTAATGTATAAATAGACGTCTAGGTGATGTAAGGAGTAGTGAATAGTGACTAGTAGTGACTATTCAGTTGCAAGTGTTCTAAGTGCTAAGTGCTAAGTTTTAAGTGGTAATTTCTTTGTGCATACTATGTGAGGCTTGCAGAGCTAAGTGCAAGTGATTGTAAGAGACCGTGGAAGGATTTGTGATATAACTCAAGGAAGGAGGATATATCGAGGTGTGTAGATCTCTTGTCCTCTACGGAGTTGATTTTGAGGCTTTGTACATCTAAGAAGATTGATCGAATATAATAAAGAGGATGACAAGTTGGTGGACGTATCCCTAGGGTGGGGGTGAACCAGGTATATCTTGTGTTGTGAATGATTTGTGCTTTTTGGATGTTCTTTTGTTGATGTGATTCAATGATTAGTGTGATGTTAGATGATAGATGAATTTGATATGATATCTTAGTGCTGAATAGTGTGAATGAATTCTAGATCTGATCTCTATTGGTATGATTAGTGCTTGAATCTATTGAATCTATGTGAATACTGTGCTGATATGTTGTCAAGGTTTAGCTGCGCTGTAAATTAAGACTGAATATTGATGAATCATAATTGCTAAGTGCTCTATTAAGGTGTTACAATCACAGATCTGTGTCCCATATAAGGTTGCAGACATCTGAGTCGTGCAACCACCCCTACCTCTACCCTGGGTGAGACTTAATCTTCTTCGCAAGTGTTGCCGAAAGGGTCGGTAGTTAGGGTTTTTTTGGTGTGTTGTTGTAGCGTTGAACCCTGGGTCTACCCCTATGCCAACACTTATGAAATAGAGAATTATGATTTCGTGAGTCCATGAGTCCGTGAGTCTGATTAGATGGAAAAATAATCTAAGTGTTGAGAATTTTCGGGAAAACTCATGAAAGAAATAAATTTAAGGAATTATTAGAACGAAATTGTACATAATTTCATGGATCTTGTTAAATAATTTTAGCCTAAAAAATTTTGTTGGCTACACATTTGGTAGAGTTAGAAACATTTATATTAGAATAGGATCACCACAAAGTTAAAAATCATGGAAGATTCACATGGGGCTTATATCCATGAAGATGAGATCAGAGGGATGTATGTTAATATGGGTAATGAAGGTACAAATTCAAATGGACATGGAGAAATTAAGGAAGAAAGAATGAACTTGGTAGAGACTATAAAATTTTTGAAAAAGGATGTCCATATTTATAAAGTTGATAATTAGAGGCTTACGAAAGCCAAGGAGCAACAAGAAGGCTTCAACATCAAGTTAATGCAGATCTTGGACATAATAGAGAAACTGATGGGTAAGGAGACCGAGTCAAGAAGATCAGAGAGTCATGGGTATCATGATGGGATGAGAAGAACAATAAGTGTTGGCATGCATCACCATTATTTTCCAAGGCATTCAACTAGGAGAACACACAATAGTTCAATTCCATCCCATGTTAGGAAGCATAAGAAGAGGTATAGGGTGGATGAACTACAGGGGGAAATGAAAAAAATCAAGCCTCCTACATTTTATGGAGAGCACAAGAAGGATGAAGAAGGATGAGGATGCAGAGACATGGATGCTAGGCATGAGGAAGTATTTTCAATTGCATAATTACTGTTCACAAGGAGAAAGAAGAATTTCCATCTATCAGCTCAAAGGAAAAGCATCAATGTGGTGGGAACAATTTTTGAAGGTGTAGCACAATGATGAGAAGAAGGGCACTTGGAGGGAATTCAATAGGTATTTCCAAAATAAATACTTGACTAAGGGATACTATGATAAGAAAAAGAAGGATTTATTTGAACTCAATCTTGGGAGTATGATCATAGATGAATATGAAAGGAGGTTTTTAGAGTTGCTGAAGTATGTTTCTTTCATCAAGGATGATTAAGTTAATATTCAAAGGTATTTGAGTGGGATTCCATCATTTATCAATGGTAATATACATTATGATGATCCCAAGACAGTATAGGAAACTATTGTTGGACATAGTGGTATGATATTGTCATTGATGTCAACATAGTGCAGTTGATGAGAGTGATGAGATCAAAGCTCAAAAGAGATAGCACTGTAGAAATTGCACAAGAGAAATCTATACCATTAGATCATATTGAGAAACTTCAGGAAAGATATGGGCCATTAGGTCAAGCCCGTACCTTATATTAAATCTCAACCATCGATGACAAAGTGGAAGGATAGGATAGGTGGGGAGAAAGACACGAAGTCTCGAAGCAACCCAATTTTCGAAGTCTGAATGAAATATAACCATTCAATAACAAGGTAAATAAACGATTTTTGGGTTATTCAGGGTCAAGAAGTTGTGCACCAGATAAAGGAAAAGTGGGCTTGAAGCAGGACTAGAACAACGGTGGATATTAACTTAGGGTGATCCTGATTGATGAATCTAGAGGTAACATGTGGATACTATTGATTAGTGTTTGGAATAAGGTCTTTACAGTGTAGTGGAGAAGAGTTTTTTTAACACTACAAAATCAAAGTATTGAAAGAGAATATTCCTCTTCAATATGCTTTATTCGATGTCAAGAAAGGTAACACATGACGACTATTAATTGGTGTTCGGAGGAAGGTATTCAGAGTCCAATGGAGAAGAGTTGTTATAACACTTTGAAATAAGAGCATCAAAAAATAATATTCCATTCGATACCATCCATTTGGAGAGATGAAGAATGTGGAAGTGGCATCCCTCTGAAGACAAGGTATCGAAGAATATTCCCTCTCGGAGCCGTTCCTGTTGGATTGAAATAATTCACACTTTTATTTTACTCTGAAGCAAAGGTATTGAAGAATATTCATTTTTCCTTATATCGAATTCATGTCGAAGGACTCCCAGAAGTCCTGAAGAAACACTAACCATTGATCTACTTCTGGATCATTCTTGACCATTGATTAAGCATAGTGGAAGAATAGAGTAAGCATGAGGTGTTAACCAAAAACACGCAGTCACCGTCATTCTATGAATTATTTGGTAGGTAAAACTCCAGAGGAATTGAAATACTTCAAATTTATAGTAAATTTGAGACTCGAAGTCACAAATCACCAAAGTCCTAGAGTGAATGAGAACCATTCATTTCAACTGAATATTAAGTCAGAGTCGTCGATCATCTAAAAAGCCAAAATTTCAATGAAAAATATGGTGGTATCGATCTGACCATCCGTGAGAAGGTTAGATCAATGATGAAAGTTTATAAGTGAAGACGTTAGTGAGGAGGATACAACACACTTTTAATCTGGACTACCAATTAAAATTGATGGCGTGTCGCTCTAGAATTGAAAGCGCACAATGACCAAGTGTTAAAATTCAACTATGTTGAAAGAGCATGGACTATAGATCTCAACTCCTGATTAAGTCGTGATCATCAATTTTGTTGAAACCTATGGATAAGTCAGGATATTCTATTCAACGAAAGATTAAATATCTACCGTCTGATCTACCAGTGAATAGAGTATATGAACTTCGGTGAAATTTACTCCTGGAGAGTTGGAATATTGAAAAGGCCAGAAATCCTGAAGGATGAAGTACCGAAGAACCTGGTTCCAGCACTAGTCTCTTGATAAGGTAAGGATCTTAAAGAGGAAGTGCAAATGGAGAATAGGTTTGAATTAATGATCCCACAATCATTTGAAAGAATGAAGCACATGTCTACATATATTCAAATCCATAGCAAGAAAATAATAAGTGAAGGGTTAAAATGTTGAAAATTTTCCAAAGGATTTGATGTCTTTAACAAACTATTAATAATAATAATAAAATAAGTTATTATTGTTAATTTAAATGAAGAGGTGCAATGGTTTAAACAAAGGGACACAATTCTTCAAATATCACACTAGTTGGAAGACTATATAAGCAAGAAAGAACAATGAAGAAGAAGGTGTATCTGTAGTCCAGATCAGAAGATCAAAAGAAAAAGTAGATTCCAAGGAGGAAATATGAAGATACTTATGCAATGAGGGTGGAAGGGACGAGAAAGGAAGGATTCATATCCTTACTAAGTAAAGTGTGAAAAAAAGGGAGTTGGTGCTTCCTAGGGTTGGTGCCCTAAAACAAGGGAGTTGGTGCTTCCTAGGGCTAGTGCCCTAAACAAGGGGATTGGTGTCTCCTAGAGTTGGTTCTCTAAATAATTATTCATATACAACTTGTAATTTACTATTAAGTTTATATTTATTGATTATATTTACTAAAATTTCTTGCTAATCAATAAATTTAATAAATTATTTAAAATTGATAAAAGTTATCAATAATGATTCACTCCCCCTCTCAGTATTGAACTACATTCCAACAATTGGTATTAGAGAAGGCTCCTTCAACACGGTTTAATGACTAGAAGGTAGATCTGGAAAGAAATGGATCAACAAGAGGGAATGTCTTTCAACAAAGCATCATTGTTTAAAGGAGATGATTTTTCTCTCTGGAAAATAAGAATGAAAAGCTACCCGATGGATCTTGGTTTTGATGTTTGGAAATATGTAGAAAATGGTTACACTACCCAACTACTCCACCCACATATACTGCATGAAATAATATTTGTAATGACAACTAAAGAGAAGTCAATGCCATTCTAGGAGGATTAACAAATCCTATATTTGTGAAGTTAATGCATTAGTTAATGAGATCTAGAACAAATTGGAGGTTATATATGAAGTAGACAACAAGGTCAAGGAAGAAAAAATACAAACCTACAGAGCTCAGTTTGAAAATTTGAAGATGAAAGAAGAAGAGAACATTGTTGAATACCTTCATAGGGTAGATGAGGTAGTTAACTCAACCAGAGCAACAAGAGAATAACTTTTAGACAAAATTATTGCACAAAATATATTAAGGTCATTACCTATGAGGTATGATTCCAAAATTTCTACAAATTAAGATAGACCATAACTTGACAAACTCATAGTAGATGAGGTTGATGGAATTATTACAACATATGAGATGAGGACGGGACATAAAAAACCATCAAATGGAAAAACAAACTTTAAGGAATCTAAAACAAAGAAGTAGGAGAAAAAGACCCACGACGAGTTATCAGAGATATCTAATGAATAAGTTGCCAACTTCATGAAGAAACTCAAGAGAGGGACTGGGAAATACAGAGGAATGTTTTCTCTAATATGTTTCAACTATGGAAAAATTGGAGCCTTTTCCAATAAATGTCCCTATCCTAAGAAGGAAGAAAGTGATGATGAAAGAACTTTCAAAGATAATAAGAAAAGCAAAACCAAAGATAAAAGGAAGTTCTTCAAGAAGAAGAAAACTTTCTTTACCCAAGAAGACAATAACTCATTTGAAGAAAGTGAAGAAGAGGAGCCAGAGCTTCTATTTATGGGAATGAAAACTCAAGATGATGATCATTCATAAGATGAATAAGAAGTGAACCTTGATGAATAATTTATCCATGCAATTGAAGAACTCAGAAAATATAAAAAGAAAAACAAGTTACTAAGGGCACAACTTCTAGAATTTGAGGAAGCTATAAAATCAAGAGAAAAGGATGTTTCCAAAACCATTAGTGATTCATAACAATTGATTATTGAGTTAAAAACCCAACTCCACAAAGCCAAAAGAGAAGAAGAAATATTGAATAAGGAACTCAATGAAAAACAACAAACATGTAATATATTGGAGGATGAAACAGTTCAACTAAAAGGGAAACTAGAAAAACGAGACATTCAGTCGAATTTTGAAAAAAAATCAAAAATACTGAACAACATACTTAGTAGTCAGAGATCATAAAATGATAATATAGGACTGAGATATGATCCCTCTACAGAACAAGAGAATAACAAACAACCAATCATCTATGGATATGCTCTTAAGAACTCCTTAAGAAGAGAAGATAATAAGGAAATGATAATACCATTGAAGACTGTCCCAAATAAATAGAAATATGCACTCCCTACTAAAGAAAACTATGACAAGAAGAATATAATCATTATAAGGAATCCATATAACATAAATCAATATATCTTCCTTGGATATTGCTATTCCTGCAATAATTTTGGACATAAATCAATACATTGTAAAGCTTATAGAAAGTACAATCCAATAAATGTTCAAAGATATGAAAAAAATAAGAATAATGCAAAAAGGATAAATTATAACTCATTCTCTCCCTTACAAGACTACAATGTTGAATGTTACAAATGCAACAACTATGGTCATGAATCCAATGAATGTAGATTGTCAAAGTATGACAAAAAGATAAATATTCCCAACAATCAAAAGGTGTGGAAGAAAAAGAAAATAAAGAAAATAGAGTGTAAAGTCCTATATGTGAAAAAACAAGGATGTCAGTGATATATAGACAGTGGATGTTCTAAGGACATGACTGGAGATCAAAAAAAAATTCTCCAGTTAAAGAAGAAATAAAAAGGAAAAGTCACCTTTGGAGATAATGTGTCAACCAATATATTGGGAAAAGGCATTGTCAGCCTAGGGAATAACAAGACCAAAGAAGAAAATGTACTTATGGTAGAAAATATCGAGCCTAATATCCTAAGTGTAAGTTATACATGTGATCAGGGTCACATACTTACCTTTGATTCTCATAAATGTAAGATCAAAAGAAAAGATACCAGAAATCTAGTAGTAGTTGCACCAAGAACATCTAGCAATTTGTACATCCTTGATATGGATGAAGAAGAAAACTATTGTTTAAGTCAAGAACATGAAAGTTGGATATGGAATTGAAGGTTCAAACATTTAATCTTTGAAAACTTAATCAAAGCCAATAATAAGGAGGAATTAAGGGATCTGCCAAAATTTATTAAGCCTTTCAGACTCTATTTGTAAACATTGTCAAATAGGGAAGAAGACAAGAGTTAGTTTAAAAAAAAAGATCATTCTACAACAATGATCCAGAGATATCAGTGGCCATCCACCTTTTCCACTGAATCACCATTTCGAGCCCATGGTTTTGATAAACCATGATATTTACCCTTTTGATGGGGAATGGAATGTAATGTTATATTCATTTGTTAATTACAGACATCATGTAATGATTTCCTAGTGGTCTTATGTACATGCCTACAACATAGCGTTAATGCACTGGATCCCATTAGAAATCCATAGTTAAGCATGCTGAGGCTATAGTAGTACTTAGATGGGTGACTTCCTGGGAAGTCCAAGTGTTTTTCATGCATGCCTATGGTATTTTATAAACTTAGTCCAATTTATCCCACATACATCATGGGAAATGTTCTCCTCTCACTCTTTCATATATACATGAGGTGAAGGAGGCCCTTCAAGTATGCAATGAAGTGTGATGTAAATATTGTTGTGAATGAAGTGTAGCCAACATCTCTTTCTTTTCAAAGATAAGCTACCCCATTCTGCCAGCTTTTGTTCTACAATGTTTTTATCTCTCTTGTTCATTAATAGAAGTTGTCTTTCACTATATTTTTGTGTTCTCTGCATTATCTCTATGTATTTCCTTGTTATATATCCATTATATTTTTGTCTTCATGTTGTTCTCAAAATAATCCAGATAAGTGGTATCAGAGAAGGTCCCCGATGTGGTCAAGGTATAAAGAGTTGGGTCTAGAGCTAGTTTCGCTTGAGGACAACTTCTCTCGCCAACACAAGCAACCTCCCATAGTGGAAGAAAAGAGAGATGACAAAGCATGATATCATTTCAATATGTTTCTCAAGGAATCCCTCATGCAACATAGGAATGAGATGATGGACAACTTTGCTCAGATCCTTCAAAGACTACCAATGGCGATGACTGAGGAATCCTCGACAAGAATCCATTTCACAAGTGCGACACCCTTCAAGGTACAAGTAAATTTTGATATCCCCTTATTTGAAGGCCAGATAGATGTAGATTCTCTAGAAAAATGGTTGAACATGATAGAAGGTTATTACTCTGTCCAAAAAAAATTTGACAGTTAAAAGATCACCTTCGTGCTCCTTAAATCCCTTCCCCATGTCATAGCTTGGTGGGAGGCTTACTAGGAGAGGTACACCGCAGATGAATCTACATTATTTCGGAGAGAACCCACTTGGGAGGCCTTTGTAGATTCCCTAAAGGAGTATTTCTATCCTGTCGAAAACTATGATGACCAATACATGAGATGGACATCTTTGCATCATAAAAGAGACCAGACGACGTCGGAGTACACCAACATATTTCATACCTTGCACTCAAAGCTGGGTATTAAATACTCTAAGTGACACTTGGATTTGAAGTACTGTAGTGGTCTACACAGGTACATCCAAATAGAGATGGATTTCTTGGGCATCTCCTCACTAGGAGCTGCTTATTGATATGCAGTCAAAATTGAGGAGAAATTCAAGCAGGAGAGTAAGTGGGAGAAGCATGGAAAAATAAAATCTAACTCACATAATGAAGGACAAAGAAAGGAAGTCCAACCTCAATAGATCTAGTCCCATATGCAGACAAATAAGGGGAACAAAAAGTCTAAAAAAGACACCAGAAAGTGGTGTGAGTTCCACAACAACCCTTGTCACAACACTGATGAATGCCTCTCAATACATTCATTGGTGGCCGAGCTCAAAGACAAAGAGTCAAACCCTGACTTGGACCCTGATTCAAATAATAATAAAAGGAGACAAATCATTGATGTAGAACCCACTGCTACTATCGCAACTGCAACAATCCAACCAGAAGAGGATCATGAGGAGGGGGAGCGACTCTTCCATTCACAGATGTTGGTGAAGGGGACCCCACTACATTTTATTGTTGATAGAGGAAGCCAAAAGAACATCATATCAGTAGAGGTTTTCAAGTAGTTGGATTTTCCAACAACACCACACCCACATCCATACAACATCGGGTGGATTTTCCAAGGTCAAGATCTTTGTGTCAGCCATCAATGTCGCCTGTTCTATGGCATCAAATCCTTTAAGGATGAGGTATTGTGTGATGTTTCCCCATTGGAAGTTTGTGATGTTTTGTTAGGCCAACCATATATGTGGAGCCGTCATGTTTTTTATGAGTCCTTACCCCACAACATCATTGAATTACTCTGGGGGGTCATCTATATAGGATACCAGAGGTAGTTCCAACTATTGTCCCACCAAAAAAATGCCAAAATGTAATCGCTCATATTGAAAAGTTTAGCATCTTCACAATCCGGTCAAAAGGTGAATAAAAGGAAACTGCAACCACTACAACCTCAACCCAAGACCTTTCTATCCAGCAGAAGCATATCGACAAGATTGTAGAAGAGTACCAAGAGGTTCTTGCTACACCTACGAGGGTGCCTCCACACTGCCCAATCAAGAATGGTTATAACAAAACCTTTCATACTCTTCATGTTGCATCTTCACCGACAGAGTCCTCCCACACTCAGGTATATCATGCAGCTAGATTGGTTGAACAAATACAACTCCTCCATCAATAGGTTCATGACAACCTTCAACAAGCTAAGTAGGATAACTTCTTCAACAAAGCAAGCAACGCACCAAGCTTCAGATTTAGCAGAAGTCTCCCCATATCCCATGGGAACTTGACACAATGGGGACCATTGCTTCCTAATGGGGGAGGAATGATCTAGATATATCTCGGTGGCCATCCATTGAATCACCATTTTGAGTCTATGGTTTTGATAAACCATGATATTCACCCTTTCGATGGGGAATGGAATGTAATGTCATCTCCATTTTTTAATTACAGACATCATGTAATGATTTCCTAGTGGTATTATGTACATGCATACAACATAGAGTTAATGCACCGTATCCCATTAGAACTCCACAGTTAAGCACACTTAGGCTAGAGTAGTACTGAGATGGGTGACCACCTGGGAAGTTCTAGTGTTTTTTATGCATGCCTATGAAATTTTATAAACTTAGTCCAATTTATCCCACATGCATCATGGAAATTGTTCTCCTCTCACTCTCTCATATATAATTGAGGTGAAGGAGGCCCTTCAAGCATGCGATGGAGTGTGATGTAAATATTGTTGCAAATGAAGCATATCCAACATCTCTTTCTTTTCAGAGATAAGCTACCCCATCCTGCCAATTTTTGTTCTACAATGTTTTTCTCTATCTTGTTCATTAATAGAAGTTGGGTTTCACTACATTTCTGTGTTCTCCGCATTATCTCTGTGTATTTCCTTGTTACATATCAGTTATATTTTTGTCTTCATGTCATTCTCAAAATAATCTGGATCAAACAAAACCATTGGAACTTATCCACAGATCTATGTGGACCTAACATAACTAAAAGTGTTTATGGAGAACATTATTTTATGTTTATCATTGATGATTACACAAGAATGACCTGGGTATACTTTCTAAAGGAAAAATCATAAGCCTTTGAGAAGTTTAAAACATACAAAGTCCTTGTAGAGAATGAAACATATCTCAAAATTAAATGTCTGAAATAAGACAATGGAGGATAATTCAACACTAAAGAGTTTATTAAATTTTGTGAAAATCATGGTATCAAAAGACATTTTTTTATCTCCCAGGACTCCTCAACAGAATGGAGTGGTGGAGAGGAAAAACAAAACAATCCAATAAGCTACAAGAACCATGTTAAATGAATCTAGGCTTCCAGACAAATTTTGGAGAGATGAAATGTATACAACAATCCACATAGTTAATTGAGCTCAATTGAGACCCAACCATGACAAAAATCCTTATGAACTATGGTTTGGCAGACCAACATATGTAAAACAATTTGGAGTTTTTGGAAGTAAATGTTACATTAAGAATGATGAAGATAATTTGGGAAAGTTTGATCCAAGATACGATGAAGGCATATTTTTAGGTTATTCACCTAATAGGAAAGCATATAGATGTTATAACCTTAGACTACTAAATATCATGGAAAGTGCCAAAGTAAATATAGATGATATAAAAGTAAATAATATCATTGTTGGCACAGGGGCAGACCCAGGGTTCAATGCTTCAACAACTCACCAACAAAACCCTAACTACTGACCCTTTCGACAACACCTGCGAAGAAGATGAACTCTCACCCGAGGTAGAGGCAGGGGGGTTGCAGGAATCAGGTGTCTGCAACCTAGTTGGGACACAAATCTATGATCACATTAATTAATAGAGAATTTAGTAATTAACATTCATTAGTCCTTAACCCCTATTCACATCGCAGGTTAAAACCCTAATTACAAATCAACGCAGTAACAACCAAGATCCAAGCATATCTAACCAGTCAGCACATAACATCATAGTAGATCTAACAATCATTCACATCATAAAGAACTAAGCATAAAATGGATCTATCATACATATAGATTAAGAAATTAAGTACATAAACAACATGAACATCATAGCACAAAGCACATCGACACAGGATATACGTGGTTCACCCTAGTGTGGGGCTACGTCCACCAATATTCTTCTCTTCTTCTTAGTCTCTTCCAATCTCCTTACATGCACCAAGCCAAAAAACCAAATCCGCATAGGACATGAGATCTGTGTGCACCTCACTGGATCCTCCTTCCCTGAGTTAGGTCCAAGCACATAGCCTCTACACAGTCTGTGCTCAAAGCACTTATAAAACACTTGCACTTAATTATGCAAACCTTAACACGTTCATTCACAAATCCAACTAGCCATGCACTAAGTCGATCAATGACTAGTAACTACCCGGTCTCTTTCTTACATCACCTAGCTACTTATTTCTACATTACAAAAGTGTACTAAACATGGGTAAGACCCATCGGCCAACATCCCATACCCATTACATAAATGCTAAAACCCAAAAATACTGCAAAAGGGGGTGAGATCCCGTGATCTCAGCTTCGCCTGGGAATTCCGTCTTCGAATAGCTTGTCGAAGTCCCAAAAGTGGTCAAGCATGAACAACGTTTCCTCAAAACCTAGTCAAGGTCCAACAGGCGCCCAATGCTCACCTGTGATTCATCCCGAGTCACTATGATCTAGTAAACTCTTCTTCGAAGGCCTTGAGCTTGGCTCGAGCTACCTTGACTTGTTGCTTCGTCAGAGCCTCCTCCTCGATGAACTCTTGAATGAATTTCTTGGTGCCAGGCCCTTCCAAGCACTGTTCCACCATGGTGACCACTTGTTCTAGCTGTTCACCTTGTCCCTCAATCTCTTCAAAGAGGGTGCAGGATTTGTCCTGCACTGGTATGAGTCACTGGGTCACTTCCATGAATCTACTCTGAATGGTATTGACTTGTTGCTAAACTGGGCACTGCTCCCACAACCTTTTCATCTTCTCCACTATGGTAAGCAACTTCAACCGCGCTTGCACTGTAGACGCCTGTTGCTTCTCTAGCTAGAGTTGTGCCTCCAATATCCTCAACTCTGGGTCATCTACAAGGCACTCATAAGTTTTTGCACTTCAGTTACTGATTTTCTTGCATTCTGCGGTCGAAGCCCTGATTCTTTTGACTACGCCCCTGGAAATTTCTTCCCGTTGAGCGTGCACTTCCTACGGAGTGCTCAACACTACTTGCAGTTCTAGCTCTAATACTTTCGCTTTAAGCTACTGAGTGGATTCAATGAGCTTTACCACTTGGCTCTCAGCTTCCTCCTCTTCCATTTGGGCCAAGCCTATCACAAAGCGAAGTGCTCTAGACACTACCTCCTTGACCACAATCTTCTCCATGAGAAGTTGGTCTTTTTCTCTCCAGATCCACTCTCTATCCTCTTCAAACTTCACTCAGAGGTCATCTTTCTCTTTCTTCACAACACAAAGTTTCTCTAGGGTTTCCTTCTTTTCTTGATTCAAGGCCTTTGTGGCCTTCTCCTTTTCTTCCTGTACTCATCAAAGATGAGCCTCTGTAACATTTGTTATCGTTCACAATTGGGTGGGCTCATCCCCCAATTTTGCACTTTCTGATGACGATGACTCAGTGAACACTGCATAGATCAAATAGAGGGCTTGTTGTACCCCTTTCATCTCTACCTCGATCCTATCATACATTGTTTCCTGCTTGGCTTCATTTCATTGCAAAATATCCTCTAAAGTGTTTTCTACAATTGCGATGATGAGGTCAATGTCATCCACTGTGAACACAGTCTGCGACTGTGTTTTGTTGGCTCGTGAATTCTTCCACGCTGAGGATTTATTCAGAGAAACATTTATTTTCTTTGATGTCTCAGCCTTTGTAAGGGGATCCTTAGGTGGTGTGACTTCACCCTTTTCCTACTTGTCTTCTTCCCCTTCCTCTTCCTAGTTTACTTCGTCATTTCCTCCTCCTCCAGGTGAATCAGATGCAGTTTCCTTCGATGCGTTGTTTATTTCCTGCACCTATTCCTTCTTATTCTATTTCTTGGTGCTTGCAAGATACCAGATATATAAAATATGCAGAATAGAAACGAAATTCTAGAAATGACAGAATAACAGTAAAATATCCAGCATAATCTTCACAATACACAGAAATGATATACGAAATAGCAACAGAAATAGCACTTGAATCAGATAGCAATGTTCACAGGCCTCTTCGAGGGGGCAAC
>SNQJ01S0074417.1:34439-71793 GCA_010110895.2 Picea sitchensis
TAGGTCTTCTTACATTCGCCTTATTCTATTTTATTGAAAGGTCTTATTAATATTGACCTTTATTACATCCGAATACATTGATCTACCTATGTGCGGGTTAGGACCTTAACAGTGCTGCTCAGTCCATCATATTCTTCTCGAGTGACCACATGACTTTCGATGATATTGGGGTTAGAGAGCTCTGTCTGATCGAATGGTACAAGGAATTCAACTGACCATTCCTTGGTTATCTCCTCCATGTCTTCATCGATTAATTTGTAATATGACTGCAGATCCTCCTTGCTTTCATCTCTGCGCACAGTGATGTAAATGAATTGTCTGTCTGCTCAGAGCTTCACTATTGGCATGTAAGTATGTAAGGTATTCAGAGTCATTCAGGGGAATGACTCAATGGCTTGCGTGATCTGTAAGTAGTAAATGTCGAAGATAATGTTTGACTGCCACTGCTTCGCCATATCGCTCGAATACCACAAGGTGGTGAACCTCCCAACCAGTGGTTTAGATGGCTCAACTTCAGGGAAGGTCGCTCCCTCCGACATCTCCCAAGTGACAAAGGCAACAAGAATCAACAACCAATTGAAGTGAAACTCGTAGCCCTGGTCCTGTGCTTCGCGACAATCCTTCTCCAATTGGTTGATGAGGTAGCTCGCCTAGTTCATCTACATCCCTTCAATGCACTTTCCTGCGAGGTCAACGATGAACCCTGTGACTTTCTTTGGTCTGTTCTTCCTGACGAGCTTACCAACGATCAACTGGA
Organism: Picea sitchensis; assembly: GCA_010110895.2. Lineage (NCBI taxonomy): Eukaryota > Viridiplantae > Streptophyta > Pinopsida > Pinales > Pinaceae > Picea > Picea sitchensis. Next base: position 35,197 of record SNQJ01S0074417.1, read on the forward strand.
AAGATAGGTGCACTGCACCATCTTGGATAGAGTCTACCTTGTATCTCCGCTTCCTCTTCTCAACATTGTCATAGGTGTCCTTTATTCGCTATGCCAGGGCATGATCTGCAACCTTCCCTAGGTATAATTTCTGAGGATCTGGTCCCTGCATGATTAATCCAGTGATCATGTGGATCAGTGCTGGATCCACAGTCACGCATTTCTCTAACCATAGATAACCTCCATGGTAGCATGACAAGAGGATTTTAACGCACACATTAACCTCCTGATGTCTGCCTAAGTGGGGTATCTTCACTACGTTGAGGATGGTGGACCTCGCAATCTACTTAGTCCATGGCTAGGGGACTATCTTTGGCTTCTTCCCCATTGTTTTTTTCAAGTACTTATGTCATGCGAGAAGCACACAATTCTTCCTATCTCCCAGGTTAAAGTCACTGATCTTAAGGTCAGGGATTAGTCCTAGCTATGTTCCCACTGCGTGTATCCCCTTCAGGAGGTATGCAATGATGAGGGTCTGCTCGAAATATCTTGGAACACTGTCATGACTAACTGCGCCAGCCAGGGGTGGGATGTAGTCGGGAAAGACTGATGGGATGAGCTTCGCACTTGCTAGGTCATTGCGGTTCTTGCTTATTTTCTCAATCGCGGTTCAGAATGGACTAGATCGACTGGATCGTCATGCAGTTGTGGGGAATTCTTGCAATCCTCCTACCAATGAGGCCTGTACTCCTGCGGACATGACCTTCTCAGCCATAAGGTCGATCAAGATTTGTTCTATGGACTTTTATATTGTGCTATGTTCTCCTGACATATATACTCATGGTCAAATGCTTGGGTAGGCGAACATATGCTCAAGGTAAGAAAAATGGGTGGTGAGGTCTCAATAAGCACAACGCGATAGAAATCAGTTCTCTGTGGACTCAGATAATCACAATTTGCAAAATTGTCCCCAGTGAGACATTCGATGGATTAAATGGAAAAATTCATAACAGATTCCTCCAACGGGCAGGAATGCCTCAATCCATACATTATGGCGTGGTCCCAATGGTCCAATCGCAATATTTCTGGTCAATGAATACACTTCTAGCCTTTCCGAAGTGTCGTTCTAATGGTCAGGATGCCTCCAATGGTCATATTGCTTCGTCGAGTTGAATTTCTCTTCTACGATGTTCTGCTATTCCTTAGTCTCTTAACATTCTTCATGGTTTTCTTGTCTCATTCATCTTTTCAAATTTAGCAATCATTCTAGGACAATCCAAAACCTCATGAACAACAACTTTACAACAAAGAGAAATATGACCTGTACTAGAGAATTCCTTAGCATGATGTCCCAGTCTTCTGCAACTATAACAAAGAGTCAATCCTCTCTTTCTCTTAAATGATCCCCAACCTTTCCTGTACTGCGCACTAGGATCACAATGATGAATCTACAAAATATTATTTCTAGGATCTTGCATCCACTTCTTAGTCCAAAAATTCTTTCTATGCATAGGAATACCATATCTTTCATTATTTCTATCAGATTTATACATATCAAATATTCTTTCTTCTAGTTGTTCCCTAGTTTTCAGACTAGGACACAATCTATCAAACATACCTAGATCCATTCTTTCGAAACAAAAAATTCCACTTATCTTACATTTACCAGAGCACAAACCTCTAAGATATTACCTCTTTTCTTCAGATCTGATTACCTTCGTAGCACAGATCTTAAAATTCAAGTAGAATACTGCACACTACAACAATAGATATACACACAAAGATTTATCTTTTCTTCATTTCCCAACAATCACAGTTTCACGTCCCGAAAACGGAACCATTTGTTGGCACATGGGTAGACCCGGGGTTAACCGCTTCAACAATGCACCAACAAAACCCTAACTACCATCCCTTTCGGCAAAACCTGCGAAGCAGAAGAAGTCTCACAAAAGGTAGAGGCAGGGGGGGTTGTAAGACTCAGGTGTTGAAACCTATATGGGACACAGATCCATGATCACAATACTTAACATAGAATTTATCAATTAACATTCATTAGTCCTTAACCCCTATTCACATCGCAGGTTAAAACCCTAATTATAGATCAACGTAGTAACAACCAAGATCCAAGCATATCTAACCATTCAACACATAGCATCACAATATATCTAACACTCATTCACATCATAAGGCACTAAGCATCAACTGGATATATCATACATTGAGATTAAGCAATTAAGTACATAAACAACATGAACACCATAACACAAAGCACATCGACATAGGATATACGTGGTTCACCCCAGTGTGGGTCTATGTACATGAATGTTCTTCTCTTCTTATTAGTCTCTTCCAATCTCCTTACATGCACCAAGCCACAAAACCAAATCCACATAGGACAAGAGATCTGTGTGCCACCTCGTCGGATCCTCCTTCCCCAAGTTAGGTCCAAGCACAAAGCCTCTACATAGTCTGTGCTCAAAGAACTTACAAAACACTTGCACTTAGTTATGGAAACCTTAACACATTCTTGCACAAAGCCAACTAGCCATGCACTAAGCTGATCAATGACTAGTAACTACTAGGTATCTTTATTACATCGCCCAAATACTTATTTATACATTACAAAAGGGGCCTAAACATGGGTAAGAACCATGGGCCAACATCCCATACTCGTTACATAAACCCTAAAACCAAAAAATCCCACAAAATGGGGCAAGATCGCGTGATCTTCGCTTCGCCTGGGCACTCTATCTTCGACCAACCTGTCGAAGTCCCAAAAGTGGTCAAGCATGACCAACGTTTCCTCAAAACCTAGTCAAGGGCCAACAAGAATATCCCAAGACATATCAAAAATTGATAATGAAAATGATAAAGAATCTCAATAAGAAGATGATGATAAACAAACATAGGAAAGTGAACCTTATACTGATGAGGAAGACAATGAAGAAACACCCTTTCCAAATGCTCTATCAAAAAGAGTTCAAAATAATAATCCTGAGAGTCAGATCATTGGAGATAAACAAGAAGGAAACTCACATTTGACTCAGAATAGACAATGTTTTCTATGATAGAACCTAAATAATTTAAAGAAGACAACAAAATTAAAGACTGGACAGAGGCAATGAATGAATAACTTGACTAGATAGAGAGGAACCATACTTGGGAACTAGTTCCAAGATCTAAGGAAAAGAATGTGGTAGGAACTAAGATGATCTTCAAGAACAAACTAAATGAAAATGGGGAGATTATAAATAAAAAATCCAGATTAGTTTGCAAAGGGTATGCTCAAGTTGAAGGTATTTATTTTGAAGAGACTTTTGCTCCAATAGCAAGACTAGAGGTCATCAAAATGTTCCTGGAATTTGCATGCTTCATTAATTTCAAGATTTATCATATGGATGTCAAGTCAACATTCCTGAATGGAACACTAGAAGAAGAAGTCTGTGTTGAACAACCATAAGGATTCATGTTAACAAAAAATCAAGACTATGTATGCAAGATAAATAAAAAATTGTATGGTCTTAAGAAATCCCCCAAAACATAGTTTTCAAGGCTAGATCAGTACCCATAAAAACAAGGATATATGAGAGGGACTACTAACAACGACTTATAAATCAAAATTGAAGATCAAAATTTGATTGTTGTGGTAGTATATGTCGATGATATCATATTTGGGAGTAATCTTACTATAATGAGCGATAGAATTGAAACTTAAATGGAAGAAGAGTTTGAAATGTCTATGCTGGGAGAACTATCTTTCTTCTTAGGTTTAAAACTTACTCAATCATAAAAAGGAATATTTATTTCTCAAACTAAACATATCAAGGAAATGTTGAAGAAATTCCAAATGGAAGACAATAAACTTGTAAGTACTCCCATTGTCACTGGATGTAAACTAAGCCTAGATGATGACTCACCAAAAGTATATCAAACTATGTACAGATCAATTATTGGATGTAAGCTCTATTCAACAGGAAGTAAACCTGACATCATGCAAGATATAGGACTAGTGGGAAGATTTCAATATGCACCTAGGGAAACTCATCTAAAAGCAGTAAAAGGAATATTCATATATCTTAAAGGGACCTTAGAATTTGGATTATGGTATCCAAACGATAAATACTTTACATTAAATGCATACATTGATGCATATTAGGATGGTAGTATATATGATAGGAAAAGCACTAGTGGAGGATAATTTTTTCTAGTAAAATGTTTGGTAGTATGGCTAAGTAAGAAACAAAATCCACATCACTATCCACAATAGAGGAAAAATACAATGTTGTTGCAGACAAGTTCTTTGGATGAAGAAAGCATTAGAATATTTACAAATAAGATATGATGATCCCATTACTATTAACTGTGATAACACTAGTGCCATAAACATCTCTAAAATTCCAATAATGCATTCTAAAACAAAACACATCCTAATCAAATACCATTTCTTAAGATATTAGGTTGCTCAAAAATTGGTTAAAGTAGAGTATGTGGACACCAAAGAACAAATTGCAGACATATTCACAAAACCTTTGTCGAGGAGTACCATTGAAAATATTCAACATAAATTGTGAGTAATTCACATACCTCATTAAAACCACAAAAGTTGCATCGGAAGAAAGGGGCACATGGACATGGGGAGTGTCGCCTCAAGGGGAGGGAAGAAATATCCCTTCTGTCATTGCTATCAAAGGGGGGGGGAATTGATAAGAAACATAAATAAAAATAAGATTTCAAAGAAAAGGTTGCCATTAATGCCAAAGGGGGAGAATGTCAGACACAATGGTATGATATTGTCATTGATGTAACATAGTGCATGTGATGAGAGTGATAAGATCAAATCTCATAAGAGATAGCACTGTAGAAATCATGCAGGATACTTTGAGAAATATCTGGGCCGTTATATCAAACCTAAACCTTATATTAAATCTCAACCGTCGATGATGAAGTGAAAGGATAGGATAAGCATGGCTAAAGGCACAAAATCCTAAAGAAACCCAATGTCCGAAGTCCGAATGAAATCTAGCCATTCGATAGAAAGGTAAATCAATGGTTTGTGGGTTATTCAGGGTCGAGAAAGAGCGCACTGGATAAAGACAAAGTGGGAATGAAGCAGGACTAGACCAATGGTGGAGATTAACTCAGGGTGATCCTTATTGAGGAATCTAGAGGTAACACATGGAGAGTATTGATTAGTGTCCAGAGGAAGGTATTCATAGTCTAGTGGAGAAGAGTTGTTTTAACACTCCTAAATCGGAGTATCAAAACATAATATTCCTCTTCGATATCTTTATTCGATGTCTAGAAAGGTAACACATGGAGACTATTAATTTGTGTTTAGAGGAAGGAATTCAGAGTTGCTGATTTTTCATAAGCTAGGTTAAGCATGAAGTTCATTCCATTTTTAGAATTTCACTTAACCATAAACAATAATGTTGCAACAACCAAGATCACAAGAAGAAACACCATGCACAAGAACACAAGAAGTATCTTGGGAAACCCTTCTCAACAAGGGATAAAACCCAACCAAATACTTTTCTATATTCTTCAAGAGAAATACCTTCACCACCAATAAGACCTAGCACACAAGAGGGTTCTTAAACCCTATAAGACTAGCACCCAAGAGAGGTGCGCACTTTTCCCAAGGAGATATACTTGCTGAAATTTCCAAACTCATGTGAGAGATATGTTTACACAATGGGGAATCTACCTTTACTTATACTAAACTGAACCTGTCAACAAAAGTGTCTATTGACACAATAGGGACGACCTAATTATCTTTTAATTGTCTATTGGCACAATAGTGATGGCCTAATTAATATTAACCAAATTAATTATCTTTTACATTAATTACTAGTCACATTAAGGTGGGGCCGAACTGTACCCTTTACATTACAATTAGGGTTACAGGAAAGTCTGACTCTTGAAAAATATATCAAGGGATCTGATACACCCACTAGTGCTCATCCACTAGGGGCACATCCATAGGGATGTCCATATCTCCGGCTAACTACATTACACAAAAGAACCATATCTTCACAATTTCAATTGTGCTTGTCCACATGCACATCCACTCTACAGGTCTTCTTTCCCACTACCTCACACATAAGAATCATTTGGATTTTCTCATCAACTCTGCTACTCATAGGAGGCTAATACATCATCTTCATTTCTATTCACATAATGATGCACCAAGCACTTTGGGATTTCACATGTTCACCTTGTGCTCAACCACATGCATGTCTAACTCAACATATCACCTTTCCCACTGGATAATCATCTAGAGTTTGTATCAACTCTCTGAATGGAGGAGGTCATCTCTACGTTCCAACTCTATCTCAGGTAGGAACCACGTACCCTTCTTAGTGGATTTCTCTCAAGTTTGTAAGCTGGAGAAATACCCACATAGCTGCAATGATCCACATCTCACATGTTTGTAAGCTGGAGAATGTCTCACATAGCTGTAATCATCAACACTCCCTCTCATCTAGGGAGTCATTCTTCATCATGCCAAGTCTCACATGGATGTGCTTTCAATTTTGTCTTGGATGGAGTCATCAAAACACCCTCTCAACTAGGGAGGAGTTCTTCATCAAGTTAGTTTGGTGAAGATGTTTGCAATCTGCTCATGTGTAGGAAGGTACTGCATGTGTATGATTTTCCTCTGCATCATATATTTGATATAAGGATATTTCATCTCATCGTGTTTCTATCCATCATGAGACACTGGGTTCTCAAGGACAAGACACACAACTCTTGGTTATTATCATAGGATCCATCTCATGGTCAAGTAAATCTGTCAGAAGCTTGTGAAGCCACATTGCTCCACACACTCTATGATATATACTTTGCGTCTGTGGTAACCAAGGCCATAGAGTTTTGTTTCATGTTGTATCAAGAAACCATGGAAAACTTCTTGGTAGAACAATAACAAGATGTGATCTTATGGTCCATTGTACTTTCTACTCAATCTGAATCGACATATCCTGCAAACTCAAGTTCACACTGGAGGCATATCTCAGGCCATATCCAACTGTGTCTCGTATATATATCAATACATGTTTTGTTGTTTTCTAGTGAGTTAGTATCGATTGAATCATGAAATGACTAAGCAGATTCACTACATGACATGAATCAAGTCTGGTGTTAACTAGATACATCAATGATCCAATCAGCTGTGGATTAGTCTCGTCTAAATCATCATCAATATTTTTCTTTAAATCCATCACGGTGGATTTTGCATTCTGTCATACTGAACTTCTTTAATATTTTCACTGTATATTTTTCTTGACTCAAGAAAAATCTCATCAGTCATCTGTCATACTTCTTGTCCCAAGAAGTAGTGCATCATACTCAAATTCTTCATCTTGAATTCATAAGTCAAGGATTACTTGTATCCAACAACAAGGCTTTCTGAATAAGTCAAAAAAATCAGGTTCTCATCACCAACACTATAATGATATAGGTTTGGATCAACAACACTCTTGCTGAAATCCAAACTCATCAAGAATATATCTTTATGATATAGTATGGATGGAAGTGTATCGGGTTTACTGGATCAAGTGTCTCATCATAGAAAACCCTCTCTGTTTTTGAGAAACCTTTGGCTATAGATCCCATTTTGTATTTCTTGACACTTCCATCAGTTTCATGCTTGATCTTATAGATCCACTTGGAAGTTACTACAAACTTCTCTTCTCGTCCCTGAATAATATCTTATACATCATTCTTTAAGATATACTAGTATTCTTCTATTATGGCATCTTGCCATACCTATTCTCCTGTTACTTCTCTAAGACAAGGAGGCACAACATCAATAAGGTGGTGTTGGCATAGGGGCATACTTGGGGTTCAATGCTTAAAAATGTACCAGCAAAACCCCGACTACCGACCCTTTTAGCGACACTTGCAAAGTAGGAGAAGTCTCACCCGAGGTAGAAGCAGAGGGGGTTATAGGATGAAGGTGTGTGTAACCAAGCTAGGACACATATCTATGAATATAATAACACTTTGCAAGGTATTATATTAAAACTTAGAAGATGACATGCATTAGTTTCCTAATCTTAGTAACATTGCATAACATACCCAAAGATAGATTGACACAGTAACAATAATTGATTATATATCCTGAGCACTTAGTACTAAGTTAGATCTAACATTCATTTATCCTTAACACAAGTAAATCACTAAGAAACAACATCTCTATCTATCATACATAATAATCAAAGCACTGAGAAGATTCATAACATAAACAACACAACACAAAGAAAACCAAAGACACAAGATATACGTAGTTCCCCCTAGTGTGGGGCTACGTCAACCAACCACTTCGCCTTCTTTATTATTCATCTGAATCTTACATTCATTCACTCCTGTTCACTAAGCCACAGATATAAACTTCACATTAGACATGATATTTGTGCACTGAGCACCATATCCTCCTTCCAAAACTAGGTCAAGGCACAGAGCCAATTATCTATCAAGCACAGAGCCTTACTCACATACATTCCCTTGCACAAAGATAATCACATTTCTTGCACTTATCTCTCCACTCTTCTCTAAAATCTTCTACTTCTACAATGCATTCTTGCTGAGTTATAATTTTACAATCCCTTACAATAAGGCCTAATCAAGGGTAAACCCCATGGGCCGACATTCCGTAAACCCATTACAAAAACCCTAGAGAACCCCTTACTGGGTCCACATAGCCCAAAAAATAAGTGAGATCTATGATTTCATCTCCTCCTGGGTGCTCCTTCTTCGAATAATGTGTCAAATTTCAAAAGTGGTCCAAACCTAACAAAGTTTTCCTCACAACTTGGTCGAGGGTCAACAGGCCCCCAACACTCACCCGTGACTCGTCCTGAGTCACTCAAGTTTGGTCAATGTTGCTTCAAAGGCCTCGAGCTTAAATTGCGCTACCTCGAATTGCTACTTTGCTTGACCCTCCTTCTCAATGAGCTCCTAGATTGTCTACTCTATAACAAGCCCTTCCATGCACTATTCTACTTTTGCAACCACTTGGTCCAATTGCAAGCCCTGTCCGTCAATATCTTTGAACACCTTGCAGGCTTCGTCCTGCACAAGTTGCAGCTTCTGCGTGATTTCCATTACGTTTCCCTGAAGGGTAGTGATATTTTGTTGTATTGCGCACTTCTCCTGGTATATTTTCATTCTTTCAATTGTGGTGAGAAGCTTCATCTACGCCTGCACAAAAAATGCATGTTGTTGTGCCTCCTGTAGATGTGCTTCCAGCTTTCTTAGATATGGATCCTTAGTGAGGCATTCATATGTCTACGTGCTTCTATCACTCAGCTGTTTTCACTCCAAGGTGAGCTCTATTATCCTTATTACTATTTTTTTAGCGGTTTCCTCCCTCTGGTCATGCACCTCTTGCGGGGTGCTCAGTACTGCTTGGGTCTCCAATTTTGTTATCTTGGCTTGAAGCTGCTGGATGGTCTCAATGATCTTCACTAATTGAGCCTCGATCGACTCCTGTTCCTCCTACGCCAAGCTTGGCATAGAGTGACATGCTTTACTCACTACCTCTTTGACCATGGCCCACTCTACGAGAAACTTCTCCTTTTCTCTCTATAGATGGGATTTTTCCTCTTGGAGCATCACTTGAAAATATTCTCTCTCACTTTCATAGGAGGCTACACTGTACCGCACTACTCATAATTGTTCTAAGTATTCATCTTTCTCTTATTTCAAGGATTCTGTAGCCTTCTCTTTCTCTTCCTTGAATTTTTGAAGTTGAGTTTCTGTCTCATCTGCAAGTCTTCTCAATTGGGCTAGTTCATCACCCAATTCTGCAATCTGTGACATAGTAGGTACTGTGCGGACCAAACAAACAACTTTTTATACTTATCTCAATTAATTTTCTATCCTTCCATATATATCCTCTTGCTTCTCCCCATATCTCTACAAGATATCCTCGGAATCATCCTCCATAGCTCCATTGGCCAAACTGATATCATCCTCTGTGAGTGTGGCCTCTAATTGGGCCTTATTAGCACGAGTCTTCTTCCTTGCTGAAGGTTTCTTTGGAGAAACATTCCTCTTTTGCGGTGTTACTTTCCAAGCAGGGGGATCCTCAAGTGGAGGGGTGGTAGCTTCACCTCCTCCTTTCCCTTCTCCTTCATTTCCTCCTCCTTGTCCTTCTTCTTTGTGATGCAGGAGCATCACCCACATCAAGCGAGCTAGCGTGGAATGCAAGAAAAAGATGGGCAAGTGCTAGCACAAGTTTTGAAATTTACCTTGGATGGTTGCGCGAACATAAATGTAATAATTTAATGAAGCGCACTTGTGTGATGTAATCGGGACCTTGAGCCATACGCTCTCGTCCTTAGTAGGTTGGATGCATTTAAGATAGTTAATGTAGGTAGATAGGATTTTAATTCTAGATTAGACAATTTTAGAAAGAAAGAGGGAAACAGGATAGAGACACCCTCATTGTGCATTTTTGTATTATTATTGGAGTAGGAAGAGCATAGAAGAGAAGTAGAGAGTTGTGGAAGAACACCCATGTACAGAGATTGAATTAATAGAAGAGATTGATTCAAATCCATGGTTTTGTGTTTGTTCTCTATGTATGTATGTTGAATGTTATGCTCATGAGTATTTACTTCCTATTATGCATTTGTCTTACATGCTATGTATGAATGATTTCTTACTGAGAGTTTGAAATCTAAAAAAGGAAGTAGAAGAAATGAGTTTCAATTGTTTCTCTATCTGAGCAAGGATTCCTGCAAGGAGTGCAGTTGAAGTCGTCCGCAAGGAATGCGTTGACAGAAGGCTCTGATAGTTTAACTCTTGTTCTCGTTCACCCAGAAGTGAAATTGGGTTATAGGAGCCATGCAAGGAGTGCGCAGGCTAAGGAAAGTCTCAGTTGTGAATATGAGCAAAGCATTGAAAGACTGCTGCTGCAGGTGTGCACATAGTCGAAGGTATTCAACACTTGGAAGTGTTTGAGAGTTGCTGCAAGGAGTGTGTGCAAATATCTTCTCTAAGACTCAGAGTCATGAGAAAGCTCAAGAGGGATAAATCCCTTGAAGTTATCGAAGGTAGCACAAAGATTTGGAGCACATCGAGTGACTCAAGGTGACAGAGGTTTGAGTCACAGTTGATTAAGTCCAGGAAGGAGTCCTTGGTTTATTTTGTGAACGTATAGAGGAGGAGAAGACAGATGGTCAGGGTCTTGTGGAGAGGATTTGCGAAATCTCACCAGCCTTCAGATCTGCCAGAGAAGAGAGGAGGATACGGTTACGTCTGGAGTTCAAGCTCCGAAGATTGTGGACTCCCGGATTTGCACATCGATACCCGTCATTCATTGGATTGACCGAAAATTGCATGAAGGTTAAGCTTCATGGACGTGAAGAGGAAAGTTTCGACGAGATGTGTGGTTCTCGGGATTTCAACGTTCATGAAATCGCGAATCGCGAGGGAAAATGATCGGGAATTTTCATAATGGAAGTCCCAGACTCAATCTGAACCGTCCATCCGCTGGGGACGCATGTCAGGAATCCGAAGGAAGTCGGGATTCGGTATTTCATGAATCTTGAAGACAAAGTAACCGGAGAATTTGAAATCGCGAATCGTGAAATAATGAGGGACAATGAGGACCATCCATTTTTGAGGATGCGTGGTCGAGATCGAAGCCGTCGAGAAATTCCACCAAAGGAAAAAGTCAATTGTTGGGGAATCGACACTCGTGAGATCGGGGAAACGGAAGGAAAATCACTTCGGTGTTAGAAGTCACGAAACCCCGAGGGAGACCTGGGGCCGTTGATCCTAATAAACGATCATGGTCATTGATTTCATTTACGGCAGAAAGGATTTTAGGGACGTTGCATCGGGAATCGGGAGTCCTGGAGACAAGGGAAACGTTGCATCAGGAGTCATGATATTGCGAAACGTGATATGCCGACAACTAAAAGGAGCATGGGGCCACATGAATTTGTGGCGGTCAGGTGGCACGAGTTATCGGAGTTCAGGGAAAGGAAAGTCCCGAAACATTGGCATTAGGATTCACGATCTCGCGAAGTCCGAAGTCCCGACGAGATAAGGGACTGTTGAAGAGTCAAAGACACGAGCTCATCGGAGTTTCGACATATCGGGGTTCGGGGTTTGGTAAATATATTTGTTTGATATTGTGAGTGGTGAAATCATGATAGGATAAGTCCCGATAGGTGGAGGAAGGGTCATCATTGATTTGCATCAGGGTTCGGGGATTCAAAACACCAACGCTCGACCATTGACCTCGCGATACTGTGGAGTCCGATTACCCGATAAGTAAGAGGGGGATCACATGAAGAGTTCTGTGGATGTAAGATTTCCCGATAGGAAAATAGAAGGGCTGGTTAGTGTTCTTCGGGTCGAGGAAAGGAGGAAAGATCCTATGAGTGGACGTGCCTTGCAGAGCGCGCCTACGTCAAGTGGTATCCGAGCTTTGAAAAGATTCTTTGCTTTCTGTAGTGGAGAAAAGGAAGAATTCTCCATGCCGCTAAGGAGAAGGGATAGACAATCACCCGATCCAGAGGAGGAGAGGGATATTCCCAGAGGAAGGGGTAGAGAAGTGCATAATCCATAAGTAGAAAGATATCTGCATAACTTACGCGCTAGAGTTATGGACATGGAGATAAGACAAAGGTGCACAACTGATGTAGGAGATATCAGTGGGTCCAAAAATGAAGATTATGCTGGACATGGAGAAGAAGAAATACCAGCAGAAGATGTAGCAAATGAGCGCTTACTTAAAGATGTTGCAAGAATGGGTGCAAAGGTGAAGATGGACATTCCAGTTTATGAGGGAAATCTGGATGTAGAAGAGCTTCTAGACTGGATTAGAGCTCTGGACACCTATTTTTACTATGAAGATATCGAAGAGGACAAGAAGGTCAGGCATGCTGTCACGAGATTAAAAGGACATGCAAACTTGTGGTGGGATGAACTACAAGCGGATAGGTGTTGCCAATGAAAGTAGAAAATTAAGAGCTGGGACAGGATGATTGCAAAGATGAAGGCAAAATTCATTCCTAGGGACTATCAAATTTCTCTGTTCCAGAGGATGCAAAACCTGAGACAGAATCTGATGACAGTAAAGGAATATACTGAAGAATTTTACAGGTTGAATATCAGGGCAGGTCATCGCGAAAGCAATGACGAAAAAATGGCCAGGTATATGAATTGCCTGATATATGAGATTCAGGATGAAATGAGTATGGTGACCATCCAAATGGTAGAAGATGCTTATCAAATGGATCTGAAAGCTGAAGAGAAGCTGAGCCAAAAGCAGAGTCATAGGGGTAGAGGCAGAAGTCAGCCCAGAGGAAAATCAGTTGCCCAAGAAAGAACCCAGAAGCCCAGGGAAGACTGGAAGAAACCTCAGACTCGAGTCGAGAGAGGTGGAAGTTCACAGCGAGGGAAATACACTGAGCAAAGAGAACAACATACTGAGCAGAGAGGAGGATATGCTGATAATAACACTTTTCCTCGTACCAGAGGTAGAGGAAGAGGAAGAGGTGGAGTAATCACATGCTTCACATGTGGAAAGAATGGGCACAATTCATTCGAGTGTCCGGATAAAAAGAAAGAAACTAGAGAGACTCACATCGCCGAGGCACAGAGGTGAAATGTTGAGGCGGAGGATGATGAAGGTGGAAGATCATTGGTGATGTGAAAAGTCCTTTTGACACTAGAGAAGGAGGTGGAGAGTTCATCCCAAAGGACTAGATTTTTTCGGACTGCTTGCAAAACCAAGGACAGAGTGTGCAGGGTCATTGTGGACAGCGGTAGCACGGACAATCTCGTTTCAACCGATATGGTAGAAAAGTTGGAGCTGGAAACGACTGATCATCCAAGTCCATATAAAGTTTTGTGGCTACAAAAAGGACATTAGGTAAATGTCACCAAACAATGCTTAGTTGAATTTAAGATAGGAGGATATAATGATAAGATATTATGTGATGTCATTCTTATGGATGTTTTTCATCTATTGCTAGGTGGACCGTGGCAGTATGATAGAAATGTGATTCATGATGGGAGAATGAACACATACACCCTAGAGAAGAATGGGAGGACACACATGTTGCTTCCAATCAAGGATAAGGAGGTGAAACCGGAAGTAAGTAGCATAGTACTTCTCATGAGTGGGAAGGAACTTCTTACAGAGGTTAAGAAGAAGGAGGATCCACAGTTCATTGTGGTCAGGAAGCCGAGGATTGTTCTGACTAGCAAAAGAGTGGATGATTTGCCAGAAGAGGTTCAGGAACTGCTGGAAGAGTTCTCTGATATAGTAGTGGATGAATTACCTCGTTCGTTGCCACCAATCAGGAGTGTGAGTCATCACATTGATCTCATACCAGGAGCCAGTTTTCCAAACAAATCCGCGTACAGATTGACACCGCAAGAGAATGAAGAGGTCAAAAGACAAGTCCAAGATTTGTTGGACAAAGGATTAGTCAAGGAAAGCTTGAGTCCATGTGTTGTTCCGACAGTACTCAGTCCGAAGAAAGACGGAGGCTGGAGGATGTGCACTGATTCAAGGGTGATTAATAAGATAACCATCAGGTACAGTTTCCCATTACCAAGAATGGATGATTTGATGGATTTCTTAAATGGAGCAATTTTTTTTTCGAAGATTGATTTGAAAAGCGGTTATCATCAGATTCGCATGAGAGAAGGTGATGAATGGAAGACAACCTTCAAAAAAAACAAAGGGCTGTATGAATGGCTTGTTATACCATTTGGCTTAACAATTGCGCCAAGTACCTTCATGAGGTTGATGAACGAAGTCCTGAAGGAGTTCATCGGGAAATCTGTCATCGTGTGTTTGGATGACATACTGGTTTTCAGTAAAACAACAACGGAGCATCTGAAGCATTTGGCCATTATGATGAAGAGATTACAGCAAGAGAAGTTGCTGATAAACATGAAGAAGTCCTCATTCATGAAGACATAGCTCATTTACTTGGGGTTTGTTATTTCTGCAAATGAGTTGAGGATGGATCCAAATAAAGTGGAGGTAATAAAAAATTGGCCATCGCCGAAAAATATCTTTGAGGTAAGAAGTTTTCATGGATTGGCTAGTTTCTACCGAAAATTCATCAGGAATTTCAGTGGAATCAACGCAGTGATGATGGATACAGTGAAGAAAATACACAAATATTTTCACTGGATTGAAGAAGCTGAAAAGAGTTTCAATTTGTTGAAGAGGAAGATCACAGAACAACATGTTCTGGTGTTACCAGATTTCAGAAAAAAAACATTTCAAGTGAAATGCGATGCAAGAGGATTTGCAATCGGGGCGGTCTTGAGTCAAGATGACAGACCAATTGCATATTTCAATGAGAAGATGAATGAAGCAGAAGTGAAGTACTCCACATATGACAAGGAATTTTATGCCATCATTCAGGCCTTGAAAAAGTGGAGGCACTATTTGATTTCGAAGGAATTTGTTTTGTATAGTGATAACCATGCATTATAGTTTGTGACTCAAAATGAGAAGTTAAATCAGAGGCATGTTAAGTGGGTTGAATACATGCAAGATTTTACATTTGTGATTAAACATATTTCTGGTGTTGCTAACAAAGTTGTTGATGCTTTGAGCAGGAAGTGTTTGTTGTTGCAGGAGTTCTGAGTCAAAAAATTGGGTTTTGATGATCTCAGGAACATGTACATAGATGATCCAGACTTCAAGGAGGTGTATGAAGCAGCTGAGAGTTCAGTTCTCAGGGATAGAAGCCAGTGGGCCGAGTACATGATCCAAGAAGGATTGCTGTTTAGAGGCAATCAACTGTGTATTCCAAATGGTTCCATGAGGGAGAATCTGCTGAAGGAGAAACACAGTGGAGGATTGGCCAGACATTTCGGTCATGACAAAACATTTTACAAGCTGAGAGAGTCATACTTTTGGCCAGGGATGCGATCAGAGGTCAAGATATTTGTGGAAATATGAAGGATTTGCTAACATTCGAAGGGGAGGAAGCAGAATGCAGGGTTTTATCAACCATTACACATACCTGAGAAGCCATGGGATGTGATTAGCATGGATTTTGTATTGGGGTTGCCAAGGACACAAAGAAGTTGTGATTCAATCTTTGTGGTGGTGGATAGATTTTCCAAGATGACACACTTTATCCCATGTCAGAAAACCAGTGACACGACTCACATCGCGAACTTGTTTTTCAAAGAAGTCATTCGACTTCACGGCTTACCAAGGAGTATAGTTTTGGATAGAGATACGAAGTTCATAGGGTATTTCTGGAGGAACTTATGGAAGAATCTGGGAACTAACTTGTTGTTTAGTTCAGCGTATCATCCACAGATGGATGGACAGACAGAAGTGGTAAACAAAAGTCTAGGAGATTTGTTGAGAAGCTTGGTGACAGAGTACCACAACAATTGGGATAATATATTGCTGTAGGCAAAGTTTTCGTATAACGACTCAGTAAATAGGAGTACAGGACAGAGTCCATTTTAAGTTTGTTTATGGCATACAGCCGAGGGGAATTTCTGAATTGAGGGATTCAGAACAGACTGCGACTAAGAGCGCTAGTGCAGAAGAATTCGCTGAGGCGATGAAGGAACTTCACAGCCAGGTGAAGGAGCGGTTGCATAATTCAAGCCAAGAGTATAAACGTAGAGCCGATCAACATAGAAGACAACTTCAGTTCAAGGTCGGTGATCTGGTTCTTGCACATTTGAGAAAGGAAAGGTTCCCGAGAGGAACGTACAATAAATTGAATATGAAGAAAATCGGACCATGCAAGGTCTTGAAGAAAATGGGAGAAAATTCTTATGAGATTGAATTACCCGATGGGATCATAATTTCTCCGATATTTAATATCTCAAATTTATACCCATACAAAGCTGGGGAAACAGAGACTAGAAGTGATGAACAGTCAGAGGTTCAGTGGAAAAAGAAGATGCCAGTTGCAGGTAAGCCACAGATGGAGCGGATACTAAATAAAAGAATTGGTAAGAAGACCAAAAGGAAAGAATATTTTGAATACTTGGTCAAGTGGAAAGGCCATCCAGTTGAAGATGCCAGCTAGGAGAATGAGGCAGAGATTCTGAAGCATGGACAGACCATGCAGGAGCTCATGGACAGGATCCCATGAAAAGTTTCAAGTGAGGGAGTATGATGCAGGAGCATCGCCCACGTCAAGCGAGCCAGCGCAGAAGGCAAGAGACAGCTGGGAAAGCACCATCACAAGTTTTGAAATTTACCTTGGATGGTTGCACGAACATAAATGTAACAATTTAATGAAGTGCACTTGTGTGATGTAATCAGGACCTTGAGCCATATGCTCTCGTCCTTAGTAGGTTGGAGGCATTTAAGATAGTTAATGCAGGTAGATAGGATTTTAATTCTAGATTAGACAGTTTTAGAAAGAAAGAGGGAAACGGGATATAGACACCCTCATTGTGCATTTTTGTATTATTATTGGAGTAGGAAGAGCATAGAAGAGAAGTAGAGAGCTGTGGAAGAACACCCATGTACAGAGCTTGAATTAATAGAAGAGATTGATTCAAATCCATGGTTTTGTGTTTGTTCTCTGTGTATGTATGTTGAATGTTATGCTCATGAGTATTTACTTCTTGTTATGCATTTGTTTTACATGCTATGTATGAATGATTTCTTGCTGAGTGTTTGAAATCTGAAAAAGGAAGTAGAAGAAATGAGTTTCAATTGTTTCTCTATCTGAGCAAGGATTCATGCAAGGAGTGTAGTTGAAGTCGTCCACAAGGAATGCATTGACAGAAGGCTCAGATAGTTTAACTCTTGTTCTCGTTCACCCGGAAGTGAAATTGGGTTATAGGAGTTGTGCAAGGAGTGCGCAGGCTAAGGAAAGTATCAGTTGTGAATCTGAGCGAAGCATTGAAAGACTGTTGCTGCAGGTGTGTGCAAAGTCGAAGGTATTCAACACTTGGAAGTGTCTGAGAGTTTCTGCAAGGAGTGCATGCAAGGATCTTCTCTAAAACTCAGAGTCGTGAGAAATATCAGGAGGGATAAGTCCCTTAAAGTTATTGGAGGTAGCACAAAGAGTTGGAGCACATCGAGTGACTCAAGGTGACAGAGGTTTGAGTCACAGTTGATTAAGTCTAGGAAGGAGTCCTTGGTTTATTTCGTGAATGTATAGAGGAGGAGAAGACAGACGGTCAGGGTCTTGTGGAGAGGATTTGCGAAATCCTGCCAACCGTCAGATCTTCTAGAGAAGTGAGGAGGATACTATTACGTCTGGAGTTCAAGATCAGGAGATTGTGGACTACCAGATCTGCACATAGATACCCATCAGTCGTTGGATTGACCGAGAGTTGCATGAATTTTGAGCTTCGTGGACATGAAGAGGAAAGTTCGGACGAGAGGCGTGGTCCTTGGGATTTCAGCGTTCGTGAAATCGGGAATTGCGAGGGTGAATGATTGAGAATTTTCATAGTGGAATTCCGACACTCAATCTGAACCGTCCATCCACTGGGGACGTGTGTCAGGAATCCGAAGGAAGTCAGGATTCAGTATTTCACGAATCCTGAAGACAAAGTAACCAGAGCATTTAAATCGTGAATCATGAAATAACGAGGGACGGTGAGGACCGTCCATTTTTTAGGATGCGTGGCCGATATTGAAGCCATGGGGAAATTCCCCGAAAGGAAAAGTCAATTGTCAGGGAATCGACACTCGTGAGATCGAGGAAAACATAAGGAAAATCACTTCAGTGTTAGAAGTCACGAAACCCCGAGGGAGACCTGGGGCCGTTGATCCTAATAAATGATCACGGTCGTTGATTTTGTTTATGGCAGAAAGGCTTTTAGGGACGTCGCATCGGGAATTGGGAGTCTTGGAGACAAGGGAACCGTTGCATCAGGAGTCGCGATATCGCGAAACATGATATGCCGACAACTAAAAGGAGCATGGGGCCACAGGAATTTGTCGAGGATAGGTGGCACGAGTTATCAGAGTTTAGGGAAAGGAAAGTCCCGAAACATTGGCATTAGGATTCACAATCCCACGAAGTTTGAAGTCCTAACGAGATAAGGGACCGTTGAAGAGTCAAAGACGCGAGCTCATCGGAGTTTCAGCGTATCGGGGTTCGGTAAATCTATTTGTTTGATATCGCGAGTGGTGAAATCGCGATAGGAGAAGTCCCGATAGGCGGAGGAAGGGTCAGTGTTGACTTGCATCGAGGTTCGGGGATTCAAAAAACCAATGCTCGACCATTGACCTCGTGATACTGCGGAGTCCAATTCCCCGATAAGTAAGAGGGGGATCATGTGAAGAGTTCTGTGGGTGTAAGATTTTCCGATAGGGAAACAAAAAGGCCAGTTAGTGTTCTTCGGGCCGAGGAAAGGAGGAAAGATCCTGTGAGAAGATGTACCCTGCAGAGTGCGCCTGCGTCACTTTGTCTCCTCCTCCTCCTGGTGAGTCAGATTCATTATCTTCAAAGGCATTGTTTTCCTCATGAGTCTCTATATCCTGGACTTCCTCCCACTTTTTCGTCTTCTTCGTCCCACTGGAATGTATGACATGATCGACCTAGGTGACTATGGGGCTTCCTATGGTGTCACTGTCGGAGAGTTCCGCATCAACAACGAGTACAAGGAATTCCTCTGGCCACTCCTTTGTAATCTTCTCCATGTCTTCAGCTTCTAGCTTGTATTATGACTTTAACTCTTCTTGGTTCTCGTCTCGACGCACAATGATGAAGATAAAATGCAGATCTGTGTGGAACTTTTCTATTGGTTGGTATTGGTGCAGGGTGCGCGGTGTCATGCACGGAAATGATTCAATGGAAACCTTCAATTGATGATATTATGCATGAAACATGGAATTATACTTCCACTACTTCGTCATGTCATTGGTGTACCACAAGGTGGAAAACCTAGCGGCCAATGACTCTGAGGGTTAGATCTCTGGGAAGGTGGATCCTTTAGGAATTTTCCAAGAGACAAATGCAATCAAAACGACCAATCAGTTGTAGTGGAATTAATATCCCAAATCATGGGCTTCACGACAATCTTTCTCTAGTTCATTGACGAGGTAAATTGCCCAGTTCATCTGCATGCCCTCCACACATTTTGCTGCGAGGTCCACCATGAATCCGATGACCTATGTGGGGTGGTTATTCCTTATGAGCTTACTAGCTATGAGTTGAAAATTGAGGCACATTGTGCCATCCTCTATGGAGGCTACCTTGTAACCTCACTCTCTTTTTTCGACTTCTCTGTAAGCTTCCTTGATGCGTTGTGCCAAGGAGTGGTTTGAGGCCTTCCCTAGATAAAAATATTGAGCGTCGGGTCCCTTCATGCTTAAGCCTGTGATCTGGTGGACCAGTGTTGGATCCACAGTAATTCTTCTGTTGAGCCACAAGTATCCGCCATGATAACACGATAGGAGGAGTTTAACGCAAGCGATAACCTCCTAGTGGTGGCCAAAATGGGGAATCTTCATCACATTTAGCACAGTGGACTATGCCAGTCCCTTAATCCATGGCTGGGAGACTAGGTGAGGCTTCTTCCCAGTTGACTTCATCAAGTAGAGGTGGGGTGATATCATAGCATAGTTCTTCCTGTCTCCTAAATTGAAGTCGCTGTTCTTTAGTAGTGGGATTTGTCCTAACTTATTCCCGACTACACGTATTCCTTTCGGAATGTATGCGATGAATACAATGTACTCAAAATATCATGGGATGCTGTCATGGTTAACTACACTAGTCAAAGGTGAGATATACTATGGTAGGATGGATGGGATATGCTTCGCATTAACTAGTTCATCACGGTTCTTACTTCGCTGCTCAGTCGCAGGGTTGACACGACCAAAATGGTGTCTAATCAAAGGGGAAGCCTACAGTCTCCTAGTCGAAGATGCATAGACACCTTCATATAATATTATGTCAACCATTAAATTCTTGATTGCTTCTTCGACATAATTCTCTAATTCACTAGGTTCACCTGACATTCTAAATTTTAAATAGACAGGCCAGGGTAGGTGAACGGATAAGTGGGGTAGACAAATAGATAACGAGGTCTAGTTTCTGATAACACATCTTGATACACAATAAATTCTCTTCTTGGTTTAGTTAATCACGGGTAGAAAAAAGTGTTCCTGACGCAACAAATGACAAGTTAAATAAGAGGGGCCTCATAATGGATTCTTCCAATGACCAGGAATGTTTCCATCAATGTGAATCTATCCATTATGGTGTGGTCTCAACGTCCAAAAGTGGTCCATTTTCTCATAAATGCATTTTATAACCATTCCAGAGCGTCATTCTAATGGTCGGGGCACCTCCAATGGTCATATAGCTTTTCCAGGGTGAAGTCCCATTCTGTACAGTCCTACTGTTCCAACGAGGTTCAAATCCTATGAACCTGCCTCCTACGAGGTTCCAGTCTACGAAGTCTTGTCTCTATTCTCTGTAGATTCTTGTAGATTTTCCAACTTAGATTTATTTTTATTGAGCTTCCTTGCCTTCTTTCCTGTGATCTGAGTCTCTCTAACTATTTCTGGAATCCTCTTTCCATTTTTGTTTTTATCTTCCCATAGCGTAGTGACTTCGTACTGCTGATGTGCCCTCAAAGGGTTTGAAGTTAATATCCCTTCTTTAAATACTTCCTGGGTGGATATACTTCTTTCTTGAGTGGATAGGTCCTTCAAACCTTCTTGCATTCTTTCAACCTTGACAACTAATTCTCTTGCCTTATGTCCCTCCTACGTTGTTACTTTGTTCTGTTGCTTCAAGTTATCCTCTCATTCTTCTATTAGTTGATATATTTTTCTATCTATGAAATCCCGTAGTTGTTTCTTTTTATTTTATGTAGATTCTTCCTTTGATTTCCTTCTGATCCGATCCTTCTCAATCCAAGTCTTACCTAACAAAAGTGGGAAAGGGGCGCTATTCTCAACAAACTTAATGACTTCAAATTCCTCTTCAGTTGATGTTCCATGAATAATAATAGGTACATTAGTAACTCTTCCACATAAGGTTATCATCTTTCCCTTAAAAAGCCTATCCTTGCCAATGAAGGTACCACAATAGGCTCTCCCAAAATTTCCCAAGTGTCTTCTGTCATAATATTCACTTGTGTTTCTTCATCCAAGACACAGTCTATGTCGAAGTCTTCTATTCTTTCACTTATGCGTTGTTTTACTTTCAGGATCTTTGGTAAACTGACTTGTTTGTGAACATCCATTGTTTCTTTCAATTGTAATAACGTAGTTTGAGATTTCTCTGATTCTTTCTCTTTATGATTCTCTAACATGGACTTAGTCTCTTGAATTCCTTCATAGTTTTCTTGTCTCATGTTCACTAGTTCAACTTTAGCAATCATCCTTGGACAATCCTCAACCTCATGACCAACAATCTTACAACAAAGACAAATAGGACCCGCACCAAGGCATTCCTTAGCAATGTCTCGGTCTTCTGCAATTATAGCACAATGCCAATCCTCTTTTCCTTTTAAATGTTCCAAAACCTCTTCTATATTGTGCACTAGGATCACAGTGTTGGACCTGCACTCTGCAAAAAAAATTTCTAGGTTCATGCATCCACTTATTAGTCCAAAAATTCTTTCTATGCATAGGAATAACATATCTTTCTTCATTTCTATGAACTTTACTCATATCAACTCTTTCTTTGAATTGCGCCCTAGCCTTCAGACTAGGACATAATCTGTTAAACATACTTAAATTCATGATTTCAAAACAAAAAATTTCACTTATCTTTCTCTTGTCAAAGCACAAATATTTACCTCTTTTCTTCAAATCAGATTTCTTTCTTAGCACAAAGATTGACAATTCAAGTAGAGTACTGTGCACTTCAACAATAGATCTACACATAGAGCTTCTCTTTTCTTTACTTCAGTTCCCAACAATCACAGTTTCAAGTCCTGACAACAGAACCATTTGTTGACACAGGGGCAGACCCAAGGTTCAACGCTTAACATCGAACCAACAAAACCCCGACTACCGGCCCTTTCGGTGACACCTGCGAAGTAGGAAAAGTCTCACCTGAGGTAGAAGTAGGGGGGGTTACAAGACACAGGTGTCTGTAACCAAGCTAGTACACAGATCTGTGATAATAACACTTCACAGGGTATTCTATTAACACTTAGAAGATGACATGCATTAGTTTCCTAATATTAGTAACATCATAGAACATACCCAAAGATAGATCGATGCAGTAAAAATAAATGATTATATATCTTGAGCACTTAGAACTGAGTTAGATTTAACATTCATTTATCCTTAACACAAGTAAAGCACTAAGCAACAACATATCTATCTATCATACATAATAATCAAAGAATGGGGCAAATTCATAACATAAGCAACACAAGACAAAGGAAACCAAAGACACAATATATATGTGGTTCACCCTAGTGTAAGGCTACATCCACCAACTGCTTCACCTTCTTTATTATTCGTCTGAATCTTACATTCATTCACTCATGTGCACTAATCCACCGAGTCAAGATTTGCATTCGATAGGATATCTATGAACTTAGCACCATATCCTCCTTCCAAAACTAGGTCAAGGCACAAAGCCATTTCTCTATCAATCATAGAGCCTTACTCACATACATTCCCTTGCACAAATCTAATCACATTTCTTGCACTTAGCTCTCCACTCTTCTATAAAAGATTCTACTTCTACCATTCATTCTTACTTATTTATACCTTTACAATCTATTACAATAAGTTCTAATCATGGGTAAACTCCATGGGCTGACATCCCATAAACCCATTACAAAAACCCTAGAGAACCCCTTACTGGGTCCACGTAGCCTGCAAAATAAGTGAGATCTGCGATCTCAGCTCCGCCTAGGCGCTCCTTTTTCGAACAATGTGTCAAAGTTCAAAATTGGTCCAAACCTGACCAAGGTTTACTCAAAACTTGGTCAAGGGCCAACAAGTGGCTCATGGATGAAGGATAGCTTGAAATTCTATTTTTCTTTCTCGAGATGTTCTTTGAGAGGCTTGTATGTTTCTCTGCCTCTTGTAGAGTGATTCTAGGTAGGAATTTTATGCCTTACTATAATATCTCTGAACATATCAATTGGAACAACTGGATCAACTAGAATAATGTCTATCTCCCTCTGAACTGTTGAAGGGGGATAAGGTATTGTCTTACTGTCAATCTCCATCTAAGATTATCTAGATCTTTGAAATACTATCTCTTCTTCAAGGACAATGTCTCTACTTGTCTCAATCTGTCTCTAACCAAGGATGTAGATTTGGAATGTCCTTGAAGATTCATTGTATCCTTTCTTTCTAAAGGATCTAGCTTGGACTTATTCTCTTTGGGTACATGAAAATACACTAGGAACCCAAATAACCTAAAGTGTTCAATCTTAGGCTTCATTTTGATGAAGAATTCTTCGAGAGTTATGTTTTTAAAAGTCTGGTGAAGACTCTTGTTCTGAACATATACTGTTTCATGCATGCTTCTTCCCATAGAATCATAGAAATATTCTGATCATGTATTATTGGTTGCCCCAATGATAGTTCTATTCTTCCTCTTTCTCAATTAGTTTTGACTCCCTCTGAAGGATAAAAATATTCCTTTATTTTAAACCTATCTTGGAACAAGAAAACAAGAGGAACTAGAACAAGAATATCTACTAAAGGATAATGATGAGTGCATCTATAGAATTAAAACAATTTAAGGATTGTTGTCACAGCTACAACACCTACTTGTAAGGTAGCAAAATTTAGAAATATAGGTTAGAGGAATGCCAATGTCAACAATCAAACCTGGAGTCTTCACTTTGAGTGTGTTATTCCTCTGAATGCACTGAGATCCCTCTGGATCCATGACTTCAACAAAAATGTTTCTTCCTCCTGCAATTTCCCTCATGACAATGATACACATAATATATATACAAGTGCATACCTGGGGGTGCTGATATGATTTCTCCAATGGCTCTTGGCTAATATTTGTCCTCTTGACAGCTTCATGAAGGAGGTATGTCACAGTGTCACCTTTTTGTATTACCCACAATAAGTCTTCCTTTGAAGTGTTTTCTTCCAGAAACTTGAAGTTTCTTGATCCATCCGTCTTAACTTCCATCATAGTTTTGTTCATCATAATTTTTAGATTATTCACAACCCTTTGTCAACTGGGCTAGAATACCTAACAACTAGGCTAGGATAACACTTTTAGGTTTTTTTGGACTTATGACTGCCAAAAATAAGCCTTTGAAATATGAGAGAACATTGGTGAGCTGAATAGCCCCTTCAATGAGTTGCAGAAACCCTAATATAGAATTTCTGCAGAAATTTGCAAAACCCTAGGGACAAAACTTCAAAATGCTCAAAATTTTGATCTGAAGCTTGTTGGAGGTGCGCTAAAGGAGTCTGAACAATCCTGTTCCATTTTTATCCCCAATGTCCATGTGCTAGGTGCTAAAAACCTCCAGAAGGGAAGGTCATACATATTTTCTGGGAACCCTAAGAGGGTCGTATGGTTTCTGGAGAAGAGAGAGAGGATGACTGAAAGTTGTTTGTGCAATGGGTTCTTCAAGACCTATGCCCTGATACCATATCGATTTTTCATAATCTAGGTTAAGCATGAAGTTCATTTCATTTTTAGAATTTCACTTAACCATAAACAATAATGTTGCAACAACCAAGATCACAAGAAGAAACACCATGCACAAGAACACAAGAAGTATCATGGGAAACCCTTCTCAACAAGGGAAGAAAACCCAACCAAATCCTTTGCTATATTCTTTAAGAGAAATACCTTCACCACCAATAAGATCTAGCAAACAAGAGGGTGCTAAAACCCTAGAATACTAGTGCCCAAGAGAGGTGCACACTTTTCCCAAGGAGATATACTTGCTGAAATTTCCAAACTTATGTGAGATATAAGTTTCCACAATGGGGAATCTACCTTTACTTATACTAAACTGAACCTATCAACAAAAGTGTCTATTGGCACAACATGGAATACCTCAATATCTTATAATATAATTAATATTAACCATATTAATTATCTTTTACATTAATTACTAGTCACATTAAGGTGGGGCCGACCTGTACCCTTTACATTACAATTAGGGTTACAGGCAGGTTTGACTCTTGAAAAATATAGCAAGGGATCAGATACACCCACTAGTTCTCATCCACTAGGGGCACATCCATAGGTATGTCCATATCTCCGTATCACTGCATTACACAGAAGAACCATATATTCAGACGTTTACCTGTGCTTGTCCACAGACACATCCACTCTACAGATATTCTTTCCCACTGCCTCACAAAGGGGAATCATCTGGAGTTTCTTGTCAACTATTCTTCTTAGAGGAGGATAATAAATCATATTAATTTCTTTTCACATGACGATGCACCCAACACTTTGGGATTTCACATGTTTACCTTATTCTCAGCACATGCATGTCTAAATCAACAGATCGCCTTTCCCACTGGATAATCATCTGGAGTTCTTCTCAACTCTCTGAATGGAGGAGGTCATCTCTACGTTCCAACTCTGTCTTAGGTAGGAACCACATACCCTTCTTAGGGCCTTTCTCTTAGGTTTGTAACCTGGAGAAAGAATCACATCGCTGCAATGATCCACATCTCACAGGTTTGTAAGCTGGAGAATGTCTCACATAGCTGCAATCATTAATAAGAGTCCAATGGAGAAGATTTTTTATAACACTCTGAAATTGGAGTATCGAAAAATAATATTCCATTCGATACCATCCATTCAGAGAGGTGATGAATGTAGAAGTGGCATCCCTCCAAAGACAAGGTATCAAAGAATATTCTCTCTTGGAGTCGTTCCTGTTAGATTGAAACAATTCACCCTTTTATTTTACTCCGAAGCAAAGGTATAGAAGAATATTCCTTTTTTCCTTATATCGACTTCCATGTCGAAGGACTCCCAAAAGTGATGAAGAAACTGTAACCATTGATCTACTTCAGGATCATTCTTGACCATTGATTAAGTGTAGTGGAGGAATAGAGTAAGCATGAGGTGTTAACCGACAAAAAGCAGTTACCGTCATTCTATAACTTATTTGGTAGGTAAACCTCCAAATAAGTTGACCTACTTTAGATTTATAGTAACCCAGAGTCCCAGAGTCACGAATCACCAAAGTCCCGTAGTGAACAAGAACTGTTCATTTCATCTAAAGATTAAGTTAGAGCTATCGATCATCTAAAAATACAAAAGTTCAATGAAAAATGTGGTGGTATATATCTAACCATCCATCAAAAGGATAGATCAATGATGAAAGTTTAGAAGAACATATTAAGTTTCACAGAAGTTAGTGAGGAGGAGACAACGTGTTTTTAATCTGGACTGTTGATTAAAATTGATGACATGTCGCTCTAGGATTGAAAGCACACAGTGGCCAAGTTTTAAAGTTACACTATGTTGAAAGAGTGCGAACCGCAGATTTCAACTCTTGATTAAGTCATGATTGTTGATTTTGTTGAAACCTATGGATAAGTCAGGATCGTCCATTCAACAAAAGATTAAATATCAACCATCTAATCTACCAGTGAATAGAGTATATGCACTTTAGTGAAATTTACTGCAGGAGAGTTGGGAGACTGCAAAGGTCATAAATCATGAAGGCTGAAGTACCGGAGAACCTGGTTCCAACACTGGTCACTTGATAAGGTAAGGATCTTAAAGAGGAAGCGAAAATGGAGAATAATTCCATAGTAACGATCCCATGGTCATTTGAGATAATGAAGCACCTTTTTGTATATATTAAAATATAGAACAAGAAAATAATCAGTGAAGGGGTAAAATGATGAACAATTTGCAAAGGATTTGAATATTTTAAAAAACTAATAATAATAATAATAATAGAAGTTAGTATTGTTAATTTAAATGAATAGGTGCAATGGTTCAAACAAAGGGACACAATGCTTCAAATCTCACACCAGTTGAAAGACTATATAAGAAAGAAAGAATGGTGAAGAAGAAAGTGTCTCTGTGTTCCAGATCAGAAGATCAAAAGTAGAAGCATAGTCCAAGGAGGAAATATGAAGATACTTATGTAGTCGGAGTGGAAGGGAGGAGCAAGGAAGGATTCATATCCTTTACTAAGTAAAGTGTGAAAACAAGGGAGTTGGTGCTTCCTAGGGTTGGTTCTTTAAAACAAGGGAGTTGATGCTTCTTAGGGTTGGTGCCCTGAACAAGGGGATTGGTGTCTCCTAGAGTTGGTTCTCTAAATAATTATTCATATACAACTTGTAATTTACTATTAATTTTATATTTATTGATTATATTTACTAAAGTTTCTTGCTGATCAATAAAGTTAATAAATTATTTAAAATTGATAAAAGTTATCAATACTGATTCACCCCCCCTCTCAGTATTGAACTACATTCCAACAAATGTAAGAAGGAATAAATACATTTACGATCATCTTAAAGGAATATAAAATTACCAAAAATCTTGGGAAGACAAGAAGAAAATAAAGATGCAACAAAAGAAGAAGGGAACCAATCCACCATTCTTCATAAATAATTCTCAGGAACAAATAGCTTCTAAAGAACCCAAAATGATCGAAACATTGGAGGAAAGACCAAGGAAGACACCTATGCAATGTTGGGGTTGTGGGGGAGATCATATTTACCAATATTTCTCTCACAAAGGGGAAAAAGTGAATACTGTTCAAAATGTACAACAAGTTGATACAATGGAGGACATGGGAAGAAATGTACCTAGGATCTACACAACCTTGGATAAAAAACAAACTAAGTTTTAGTCACACGTGATTGAAGTGGAATGTAAGATGAACAACCAAACCATTGCTATTTTAATTGATTCATGAGCTATTCATAGTTATCTATATCTTAAGACGGTGGGAATATTTCGTTTTCCAAGAAGTGAACTTGGAACATCTTGGTTGGTGAAGCTGGCTACATGAGCTAAAAGGAAAAGTAATGATATGGTTAAGGGATACCCAATGGACATGAATGGATTGAGCACCAGGGCATATTTGAACATCATACCTTTAGGTTCCTATGACTATCTAATTGGTATGTATTGGTTGGACCAACATCATGTTGTCCTCGATTGTTATAATAAGAAATTTACCTGCTTGGATGAGAAAGAGAATTTAAGGACAATACATGGAATTCCCAGGGTAGTAACTGTCAAAGAAATTTCAGTCTTGCAGTGGAAGAAGAGTTACATGTAAGGATGTCAAATATTTGTAGCACATATGGAAGATACACCTAGAGAGAAGATGCCAAATATGGAAGATTATGTAGTTCTAAAAGAGTTTGAAGATGTATTTAAGTAAATACCAGGATTACCACCCAAGAGAGATATTGACTTCTCCATCAATATTATGCCTGGAGAAGCTCCAATATCTAATAAGCCTTACAGGATGAGTACACTAAAACTGAAGGAATTGAAAATGTAACTGGAAGATATTTTGAAGAAGGGATATATACGAACAAGTGTGTCACCTTGGGGTTCCCCGATACTATTTGTGAAGAAAAGGATGGAAGATTGAGACTGTTGTCGCACTAAATTGCCTTGGGTCTTTTCGTTTGTTTTTATCCCTTTTTAAGCCTTAGATTTTAAATTTTTTAAGTTTCATCCCTTTAAAGTTTATGTTTGGTAGGACCCCTTAGATGATTAAAGTTTAGAGTCATAGCTCTAGTTTGATCCTCAAATTGAGTTTTGGACTTAAACCCTTTTTAGTTCATGACTTAAGTTTTGGACCCCTTCATGATTTGTCATTAGGATCGATCCCTCCCCTCCCATGACTAGACTAATGTGACACACCATTCTCCTCACTCATGACATCGTGGGAATGACTTGCTGTCCTTTCTTACTTGTCCAATCATTTTTTAAAACTGGAGCGCTGCTCACTCATCAGGCGATTCCATAGCGCCTTACCCGTTCATCATGATTTCCACCACGAGTTATGATTACCATGACTGAAGTCATGTTCCTTGTTTTCAGTGACAGGAGTTGGTTAAACATACCTCCAAGATCTCGCATTTACGAGACCTGATAACAATTTTTGATTTGAAAATTCATGAATGTTGCACTGCTCAAACTCATAGTTCTGAACAGGCAACAACGATGCAACCAAATTTGATGCTGAGGTAGATTCAAGGGCCAAAATTTTCACAACTTCATCCTGATATTTTGTTGAAGATTCCAACAAGTGTCTACTCCATAGGTATCCCATGTTTCCTCCTCTGCACATTAATTTTCACAAAAAATTAGCACTCAGGTTTTGGTTTATCGAGCTTGCATAGTTGTAATGGACTCATCTTCGCATGATAGCCTTGTCTCCTCTCTTTTAAAACCTATGAACTCCATTTCTTGTATCTAGGTCTAATTACTTCTGTCTTCCATAGCCATTGAGGTTGCAAGCACATAAATAACCTATCCTCTGCATATGCATCGCGCTACCCAGAGGCGCTGCTAAACCCCTCCGTGTCTCCCCTGCTTCCTTTCATTTTGGAGTTAAGCATATTTACTCAGTTACAAAGGGCCAATCACAGATTAACCCCTCACTTTATACACTCTCAAATACCTATACAAATCCAAGGGTGTAATTTCCACAGTCAATCTTGGCTTACTTGCACCAGTCTATTTTAAAAGGCCAACCTTGTACATTTGAAGCCCGATTTTAAGTCTCCTGGTTAATACTATTGCATAAGCCTTTAAAATCTCTCATTCTAAGCCATGGAGACTCCTCAATCGAGGAAAACACACAAAGGTGGTGAGGTGGTTAGGAAAAAACCTATGGACATGCATCTTTTTGATACAGAGCCCATGGAAAGAGAGGTTTTTAAAAGAGTGGGATGCCTGTCTTTCTGCCAGAATATGAAGAGCAACCATCCAGAGGTGACAAGATAGTTTTCATTACATTTTTATGGTACGAGAACCAAGGTTTGGGATTTGGAATTTGACGTGAATTAAGCCTCTATCTCAGCTGCAACATGAATCCCCATTATAGGTGAAAAGTGTTTCAAATCCATGGCTTTGAGTTTAGCCTATGCCAAATATATTTTTAATCCTTAACATCAAGCCAGTGATTTGTCTAAAGGTGTGCCAAGGAGTCAATTGATTGAACAGTTTAACATAATATTGAAGATCATCCAGAGATATTTTACATGTGAAGGGAGATTTAACACATTGTACCAGTACCATATAAATATTTTTCTTCATTTTAATCGTAAATTTGAAATGAATATCCCCTATTATTTGTTAAGGATCATAGGTAATATGTCAGACAGGATTCAATCCAAATCTAAGGATGTGGATTCTAGCCTTTTCCACTCTAGGTCGATCAAAATGCTAGTCTCTGAGGAATTGGGTAAGAAAGAGATTTCATGGGAGCATTTTGTTGTTAATTCTCATTTCAAGTTGGATCTATCATCTACTCCTGAATCACAGAATGGAAGTCCATTATAACCCACCAGTGTTGTTAAAGAAGGGACCAATAGGAAGAGAAAGGGTGGAGCCCCTAGTCAAGTTTCATAGGTTAGAAAGTAGGTCACAGGAGTTGAGGAGGAAGCTTGTCCTTCCCCACAAAGATATTTTTCACCACCTCCTCCACCAGGGTTAGAAGAGGTTCCTTCTTCTGCCAAAACTACATCCAAGAAAGGGAAGAATCTACACTTCCCCTATTCTCCTCCAGCATTCAATACCAAGGGTTGAAGACCTTTCACAAGATCATCAATTCCTAGGGAAGTTGTTGAAGAACAATCTCTACGTGAGATCCCTGTACAAAATGAGAAGGGTAAAGGCATTGGAAAGCCTGTGGAAAGAAAAGAGGAAACCCCTATGCAAAAGAAGAAGGATAAAATCAAAGCCACCAAGAAGCCTGATGAAGTAGACAAGGCAATCCCTATGCAGATGGAAGAGGAGACTGAGAAAAAACCTATTGAGACTGTACATGTCACTGCTCCACCTGAAAATCAGACATTAAAAAGACTTATTAGGAAACTTAGGGATGCAAGAAAAGAGGTGGCTCAGTTGAAAACAGAGGCCATGTCTGACATGGTGAAAATGAAAGAGCTCATGGATGGCTACAACCATACCCTTGACTTGGCGAGGTTTGAAGCAAGAAAGGCCCAACCCCTTCATAGGTAGCTTCAAAACCTTTATAGGAAGAATAGAGGTTTTCAATCTTAGAACAGGAAACTCAAGGCATAGTTGCAACATTTTCAAGATGAAGTAGCTCAAAGAAACTTGCAGGTATTGGTTGAAGCTTCCATTGAGAAAGAGACATCGACAGTCAAAGAGAGAACATCCCCACTGAAAAATCCAATCATTGCCAAGAATAAGAAGTCTACTGTGCCAAATGAAGATCCTCCTTCTACCAGAAAGAGTGTGAGGTTAAGTGTTAAGGTAACAAAATAGCTGGTGAAAGGTGAGCCCCATTTTTGAGGATGTTTCCTTTTTGAGAGGGTAAACTATTTTTCAAATGTTACCTCTGCCATCTATACAAGCTTCTAAGAGTTTAATTATCATATTTTTGGTCTTTTGTGAAGTGATAACTCCCTTAGTGGTAAAATGCACTACCTACAATACTGCCAAGTTACCTAAGTATAATGGGTTTGACATTAGTCAAGGCCACTACTTTCTCTGCAGATGTTCAAGATTGGAGGCACTACATTTTTTGACAGTGCTACGCAAACCTGCACACAGGCATATCATACGTGGCGCTACCTAATATCTGGTAGAGAACATAGTCTGTACACAGACGCAACAAAGTGGCGCTACTTAATTTCGCTACCTAATATTTCACAGAGAACAAAGGTTTTCACACATACGCAGGACAATGGAGCTACCTAAATGCACTACCTTTTCTACTTGCCCAATTGTGAAGTATGCTACTCAGACTTCTACCTAAAGAAGCTACCAACAAACACCAAAGATTCAGGAGGGCTAAGATAACAAATTTTGGATAGCTAATGATGGAGAAGATTGTAGAAACAATAGCTAGAATCATGAGGGCAACCACATGCTTTTGAAAAACACATGGAAAACAAGGAGATGTGCAATAAGAAGGAATCAAGTCATCTTGAAGATTGGTTGGATTAGTCACCAAATTTTTTCTATTTTATAACATAGGTTGTTAACTAAGTTGTTATATCAAATAAATGTTTAGAGATTTTCAAGGGAAGGAGTCCAGCTCATACCTACAACTATTGCCTCCCTTTTTTTATAAATAGATAGATCAAATAATTTAGTTGGTTCCGATGGTTGAGCAAGGCTCCCTTAGACTGAAATATTTTGATGAAGTGACTGTGATCTAGCTATGTACTAGACTTAAGACATTTTGGCTAATATAAATCAACTTCTCTTTCATCTTATTTTATTTTGATGCTAAATGTTCATGATTTGAATGATTGTGGTGATGTTATGGTGGATGTTCGATCATTATATTATCATGATGTTTATTTAGCTTCCTTAGTTTTTGAGTTCAAGAAGATCTTATTTTAAGAAACTTTATTCCTTAGGCTATTGTAGACCTGATGTTTACAGTAGCCCCTACATTCTTCTTATTCAAGTCTTCCCTCTATTCATACTTACTCCCAAATTATTGATTGAAGCTAGCCAAGACCTTGATTGTTGGTGCATGCTAGCCCTATATTATGAGTTGGAACATTATCATTTTGAGTATTTTTCCATTTGACCCTTTAAAACACTCTTACATTCACATATAACCCGATGGTTACTAGGCTTGCCTTCCATGCAATTTGAAGGTGATTTATAGTGCTAAAATTCTTGGTGCCATTGCTGGGGAGTGATTTGAAGACTTTTCTATGGGATTAAATGACACAATATACTAGTCCTAAAGGTGCATTATAACTTAGTATCTTGAAGATTTCAGATTGCACCTGGCGACTTCATTATTTCATCTCTAGCACCTAAAGGCAGACACACAAGATCAAATCCACAACTACCTTTGGTTCCATCTGAGGCCTACCCAGAGAAAATAATCAAGAAGGGAAAAAATTCTCTAAATTTTTTTCTGCTGCTGCTACAAGTGCTTCTGGTCAGTTGCCTAATTCCACTCTTGATACTCCAACTATTTTATCAAGTAACATTTCTTTACCTTCTGCTGAAGTAGCCAAGAAACTTGATTTTGAAGATTTTCTTGTTGAATACTCTTCCTTTGAAACTGAATTGAAAGAAGAAAACATTGACATATTCTCTTCCCCTGACATTGAAAAGTGTTTCAGTCTTGATATTTTTGAAGATTTCCCCACTTTAGGTTTTGCTACTCCTCTTTCTGTTAAAACTTTTTCTTCCAAAGAAGTGGACATTGCATCCGCTTTACAGACCTTGCCATCTTCTTCCAAGAATCAACCTTCTACTATGAAAACTGAAACCCCCCTTGCATATTTTTCTACTTCTCCAAATCTGCACACAATCAAGTCTCCTTCTCCTGCTTGTTCACCAAGAGTCCAAAATCAAATGGTAGTTGTTAACCCCCATGCAAATAGGATGGATGCCATAGTGGCTACAAGATGCGCTCCTCTAGTCTTACCTCAGCCAGTGAATTCCATCCCTCCTCAATATTATTTGAAATACATGTCTAAGTTTATGGGAGAAGAAGATATAACAGTTGAGGAACATCTTGTTTCTTTCTACAGCTATGCGGATAACCAAAATATTGAAAATGAATATGTTTGGATGAGGGTTTTCGTCCAAAGCCTTTTTGGTGAGGCTAGGAAGTGGTTTAGGGGTCTGGCCCATGGATCCATTACTGGTATTGAAGCATTGGATGAAGCCTTCTTGAGGCATTGGGGGGACAAAAAGGACTTTTTGTACTACATCACCGAATTTAGATCCCTAAAAAGGAAAGAAGGAGAGTCTATCTCCGAATTTTCTAAAAGATTTAACAAAATGTATAACAAAATCCCTGATGAGATAAAACCCACTGAAACCTCTGTAAAAATCAGTTATTCCAGTGCATTTGACCCCGAATTTTGTATCCTATTGAGAGAAAGAATATCACCTTCCTTAGTTCATATGCAAGATACTGCCTTGTAGGTAGAATCCAATATAGTGGCATTAGATAAGCTCAGGGGGAAATATGATAGGGATAGGAGAAAAAACAGAGCTGAAACTTCAACTTTTGATTCCTCTGTTGTCCATTCTCAAGTAGATGAGCTGACCAAATTAGTAAAATCTCTTTCTATTGATATTGAGAAGTTAAAATCAGAAGGGAAACATACATATATAAATGCTCAAAATGCTGACAATAGAGGTAGCTACAGGAGACCAAATAATGCTCCCCAAATCTTTCCCAGCGATCCCAGAAATAGAGAGAGAGATGATAAGAGGGTACAAGATCCTTTGCAAAATAATTTGGTTGATGATGAAGAAGAAGAGGAGGTAGAATATGATCCTTAGATTCACTTCTTAGGTGACACATCACCATCCCCACACTTGACTCAATCCTCTTATGATAAATCTTTAATGGATATTCAAATAAATGAATTAAGTAAGGGAGAGAAAGAAAAAGAAAATGCTAGTAGATATAATCTGAGATCTAAGAAGAATGAAGAACAAAAAGATCCCCCTAATCAACCTACTCAAAGAGAATATTCTGCCAAGGCTATGTCAGTGACAAGTAAGGAAACAGACTCTCAAAACCCACAAGTTCTGATAAGAAATCCTTTTCCTGAAACCAAAGAGATCTTGAAACCTTCTTATTCTTTGAGTTTTGAGAATGAGATCCAGAAAATAAAGATCCATGTACCTTTTTTGGAATTGATAAAAAATGAAGAATTTAAAAAATATCTATCCAAAATGCTATAGCCTGAATCATCTCCAAATGCCACTGATTCAATAAATCTGCAAGATGAAAAACCATCCATGATTTTAGGTCCTTTGATATAAGACAAAGATGATTCATCCCCACCTTTCTATACCTCATTGAATACACATGATAAGGTGCTGAACAATTGTCTCATGGATTCAAGGGCATCCCACAATCTTATGCCAAAATCTATTATGGATGAACTTGAGTTAGAAATCACAAAGAATTATCATGAATTATATTCTTTCGACTCCAAAAAAGTGAAGTGTCTTGGAGTCATTAAGGATATGGTGGTGACCTTGTTTCAGTTTCCTATGAAGAGTATACTTATGTATATTGTATTTGCTGATGCTCCCCCCAAGTTTGGCATGCTCTTGTCAAGATCTTGGATAAAAAGACTCGGGGGAACCTTGCAGATGGATCTCTCTTATGCCACTATTCCAATTTTTGGGGGAGAGCATAGAAGACTTTACAGGGAAGCTCAATTGGCTTACATAATTAGTGATGAAGCAAACCCCACAAATCACCCTATTTTTTCTTTTGATACAGATATGGGATCTAGCATTTTGCAGCTCACTGATGCTCCTGAAGCCCCTATAGAAATCAAAAAATAGTCCGTTACCTTTTCTGAGGAGCCTCTTATAACCACTTTGGTATGGAAAATGTTCTTTGATGGAGCCTCTTCTAAGGAAGGTGCTGGTGCTGGGGTGGTCTTTGTTTCACCAACTCAAGAAACTATATCTTTGTCATATAAACTAGAATTCAAAACTACTAATAATGTGGAAGAATATGAAGCTCTTGTCTTGGGACTGAGGGCTGCTAAAGACATGGGAATAGAAG